>JAKUCV010003007.1:0-17536 GCA_028386065.3 Turnera subulata
CGTAGAGGAGCAGGTCTTCTTCTTGCTCTTACTGATTCGGTTTCCGGCTTAGGTGAAAGACCCTAACACTACAAGTAAGTAAAAATTGTTATACGGTTTACTAGCTTCACATGTGTTCTTGGTTGTTTCCCTTGTCTTCCGCTGCATATATCCGCTTTTATATGAATGTCATATAGCCTAGGGAAACTTACAAAATATTCTAGGGTTATAAGTATGTGCAAGCGTTTATCTCATAAACGATACTTATTGGAATAACCTTAATGTGTATACTTGACTCAAAATATACATCCAATGATTGGCTTTTGGGCATATTACACTAACACCTACTTCCCTAAGGCTCCTTTCCTAGACTCATCAGTTCACACCACACGATGTAGCACCCTACGCAGAGTTAGCACGGCGGTCCCGCTAGCCGGTTAGCAGGCGGAGTCAAGGGGCAGCGCCTTTTGCCGGTGCGGGGCAGGCCCAACGAAAATTTTTTTTACTATACACTTCCCTATGTATTTTTTATTGGTTTTTCTGATTTATCAAAATAAAAACACTCTATTTACACATACAAGAATCCACAATAATAATCACACAAAAAAAACACATACCACTTATTGATTCAATATGCATGAGATGCTCAGGGCATGCAGCTGGTTGGGGGCTAGAGATTGCCGTTAGGGAATAGGTTGACCTACTCACATGTGATAATGGGTATCGCGTGAAGTCCAATGCCAATTAATCCCCATCATTGCTAAGCATCGAGAAACGGGTTCACTCAAGCCGCCATCGGTTAAAGAAAGCATTGTGGTGGACTCGGATTCCCTCGCCCTCTTTCGATAGAGGCTTCCCATCAATCATCATGAATGCAAGGCACTTATGATGAAAAATAAAAAGGCACACTAGATTCAACAATTGCACAAGGTCTCTTGAACCCACTACTTCCCTAGTAGAGTCGCCATCTGTGAATACCCGATCCAAATTCACTTGGGCCTATTCACCCATTTCCTTACACCTTCTTCTTCGGGTCAATCCCACGTCAATGGAGTCGCCACCCAAATTTTATTAAGGGAAAAATTTGGGAAAAACCTTTACATGACTCCTTTAGGCTACATGGTCATGGCGAACCAAAGACATGGGATCGGGAGTTCGTCACGAATGGGAAGGTGTTAGGCACCCATCCGTGTTGGGTCAAAACCTTGTGCAATTGAAAAAATTATGTGTGCCTTGGGCAGGTGTGTAGGTGTGGAAACAAATCACATAAAAATCACAAAATTGAATTGGAAGGGTAGGAGAAGAAGATACGGAACAGAAAAGAAAAACAAAAACATTTGGGCTTGAGTCTCCACCACTAGAGACCACCTACGTACCCCGGTGATCGGGTTCAAAGCCCACGTAGTTCTTGACATGGCATCACAACAATCACATAATCAACAAAAGCATCATTGAATCACCAGAAAGTAGCAATCAATAAGGTGCGTAATCAAAAAAGGGTTAGAACACTTATCTTGCTTGTTGGACAGAATCTATGGTCGTCTTCTACTGGATTTTGGATAGTGTAAATGGCTGATTCAGCTTCTGGTCTCAACAGCAAAGTTGTAGCCCTCCCTCTTAGGTTTCCAGAGAGGCCAAGATCATAGCAAACCGACTTCTAGAACCCGAGATATGACTGGTTTTCTGAGTCTGCTTGCGTCAGGTCCCTCTACTCGAATTGTCCACCCTCTTGGCTCTTAGATTGCCTTTGATTGCTTCCTCCTCTTGGTCTTCTCTTATTCTCCTCTTGTTGGCTCCTTCCTTGATGCTTTCCCACGAATTTTCTCCAGAGTTTTTGTAACGCCTCGATTTTTCATAATTTATTTTGTGAAAAATTCTGGAATTTTATTTCCAATTTTACCCTCGAGAATTTTCAGAGTTTTGGTCCTAGTGGTATTTCATTACCTCGAATTATTAAGTTTTATGTCGGGTTCTTCGTTATCGAGCCTTCGTTGGAGTTAAATTGATTTTTGGAGTTGAAAATTAAACTTTGGTGTGGGTTGTCAAAACTGTGTAGTTTTGAAATAGTAAAAGAATGAAAAAAAAAGAAAGGTTGACTGGGCTGGTGGGTTGACCGCGCCTAAGCGGAACGACATGTCGTCCGCTAGGCCGACCAAACCCTAGCCCATCTTTCTTTTTCTTTTCTTCTCACTCTCTCCCGATATGGGATTGGGTCATCACATTCTCCCCTCCTTTGGACTTCGCGTCCTCGCGAGGGGAGCCCAATTTCATATCAAAGTGGCACCTCGATCACCGAGCCGTACCGATCGTAATCTCAGTATAAACCCTTGAGACACGGGCCATAAGGCCCAAGCCGACACGAAAGTGGTGTGAGATCGGCTCTGCTACCACTTGTCACGCCCCAAGAATTTGACTGGCCCAAAGTAACCTGCAAAGTTGGGCCAAAACCACGTAGCCCAAAAATTTAAGCTTGAAGTTATTTGGTAGCCAAGTACTTGGTGCATATATACCCAAGATCTCTCTCACTCTCTTTCGATGTGGGACTTGGTCATCACAATTTTTGTGATTATATAAACTAAATAATCTTTTCCATATACTTGCTTGTTTGGTTGGTTTTTCTTATATATATATAATATAAACTGGACCACCATTAAATTTCTATGTTGTAGTAGCGTGGTACTATACCCCTCGACTCTAAGCATGCAGGCTGCATCTGCAAACTCCATTTTGTCAGGAGAAGTCCGCAAAGAAAACAAACAGACAAATTAGTAAACCCCCTCCCTTTCATACTAATTAATATCCCACATTAACCCCACCTAATTGCTATCATGCCACTCAAGTGGAGGGAAAAAAACGCCCTTTGCTGCTACCTTGCTTTTGCTGCTTGAAAGTTTTTTTTTCCCTCGATCACTTCCATATGTCTTCAACCCTTAACCAATGAAGCATTTCCCTAACAAATCAAACAATTTCTTAATTCAAGTGGTTATCTACGCAAATCAATTCTTTTGTTCCTTTACACTGAAACTTTAATAGTAGATTCTAGTTTTGTAGTTCATATAATATATATATTTAATAATTAGGGATTTTTCTTCTTATGTTGTTGTGTATCTAAATAATTAGACCTGATAACAAATTAATACCATAGAAACAGGATCCTGTTGTGTCCAACATTAGTAAGGTTGCTCTCAGCTTTGTAAGTAACTACTAGAAAAAATAGTGTATACATTCCATGACACCACTATTGACTTCAAGACACAAATTCAGAATTTGAAGTTCAAGAGTCATTAATTACGTCTGTTTTTTTTTTTGATGAAAAATTACGTCTGTTGAATTAATTTGTTTACCTTGTACACTAAATTTGTGAATTTGTGTGTGAATTCCTAGAACCATAAAAACATGGATTTCTGGGCACAACTTTGCCATATCAGTGGCACAATCGACCCTAAACAAAGTTTAAGTGTATTTTTTCTTTTCTGTATTTTAGTGAGGCATTCTTTTCATTAACTGTTCAAAATTTTTTTTACCACCATTAACCAAATGGACTCCATTTCTATGATAACGGAGGTCAGAGCCATCCCTTTCTTTTTTCTCTACCAAAATGGGAATGAAATCCTCTATTGCTTTTTAAAATATAAAGTTTCAAATTCAATCTCTCAGTTTTTGTTTTTCAAAAATTAGCTGGCAGGCGGGTGCACTGTGTAAAACAGTAAAAGAGCAAATCCAATTTGTCAGAGAGGAAGAGAGGAGGAAAAAAGCTATAATGGTTTCTTTACCACTAAAAGCCCAACATGTTAATTTTTTCTTCTAAAATACCACTGTATAGCCAAAAAGCAAGCAAAAACTGAAACTGCACCAGAAGTACCTGCTTCCTCTCTGTATATTTTAAGTTCTCTCCTCACTAATTCTTTCTCCAAAAGAACATAAATTTCTGTTCCTCTCCACCCCCTCTCTTTTTTTCCTCTCACTCTCACTCTCTTCTCTCTCCCTCTCCAAACAAAACACGCAAATTTCACTCTCTACGCGAGAATGTCGGGAAGAAGGGGAAGCTATGGCCACCGTGGAGGTGGCTCGGGTAGAAGAGGGGGTGCCGGCGGCGACTTTAAAGTGGTTGTTACTGCTTCTGCTCCTCCTTCTGTGTCGTCGACGTTGACCCCATCGGCCGCCTCGCCCAAGTCGACTGCTCCGGTGACCGAGCTTCAGCGGCTCTCCCTCCAGCCACCTACGGCGCCGAAGCACCTGGCAGCGCCTCCGGCATCTTCCAAAGCCATCACGCACCCGACGAGGCCAGGGTACGGCATCGTTGGCACAAAATGCGTCGTCCGGGCCAACCATCTCTTGGTTGAGCTCATTGATCGGGACCTTCATCACTACGATGTACGACGTCACGTAACTTGTATCTGACTCTCTACACCTTTTGTTTGCTCCTCCTTGAAACCGTAGCACTGTTTCCGCGACTCTGTTTTCCTTCGTTTTCGTTTTATTGTTCTTCTTCTTTCATTCTTCTTTCGCTTGGTAACTGTTTTTTTTTCCCCATTTTCTTGTGTAGCTTCGCCTGAAATCTGATTCTGGTTTTTATTGTATATGGATAGATGGTGTTCGTTTGCGGTTTTGACGAGCGTTTACTTTTTCCGCCATGAAAATGAAGGCAGATCGATAAGAGAAATCATATATATTTGCTGCGAGTTGTTGCGTTTTTTAATTTGTTTCTGTAGTACTACTAGTCTATTTTCTTTCTGGGGAGGGGCTTGGTTTTTGGAGAAGTGAAGGGGAAACTTATGTTATGGTCTTATCCCTATGTGGTTAATACATATCTTCAGATTTGAAAATAATTTGAACAGATTCTTTCAACAAAATTTGTGCTATTTTCTTTTCTACTATGAAATTTCTTTTCGGTTTGCGTTTGGCTTGCCAAAAAGCGAACGAAGATATGAACATTTTTTATGTCCACCGATCTTTGTCCGGAAAGCGCATTTGGCTGCTCTGCTTCACGATTGATATTCAATTTGACTCGAGCTCATCGTTTTTCTTCTTCATATTTTCTTTAAAAAATAAAAAATAAAAAAGAACTCGAAAACCTAGCATTTCCAATTATTAATAAGACATCATGTTGATTTTCTGGCCAACCAAACAGAAAATTGCAATCCGTTGATGAGAGATCTAAATTCTTATTCACAACGTTTTCTCTTTTCCTATTTTTTTTTTTTAATTTTTTACGTCTACTTTTGCGAGAGAAATTTTAGGAAGTAGGTTGTTCGTATTTGTCAGCTTAGAGAGGATAGGAAAAATAGGATTTCGAATTCCATTACTTGTGTTGTGGTGGAGTGAAGTGTTTTGACTTTATTATGGGACTGTGAATTTTTTGAGTATCTCTTTCTCTCATATCTATGCTTAAACCTGCGCAGCATCTTAGTCTAACATTGTCTCCCTGAGTACGGTGCAGGTTTCCGTCACTCCCGAAGTTGTATCTAGGGGTGTCAACAGAGCAATACTGAGAGAACTTATGGCGGTCAATCTTAGTGACTTCAACGGTAGAACACCGGCCTATGACGGAAGAAAGGGACTCTATGCGGCTGGACCTCTTGCATTCACGTCGAAGGAATTTGTGGTCAGGCTCATTAACAGAGACGAGAGAGATCTGTAAAGTGATTTCCCTCCCTCTGCTTGTTGTACTTTTCTTTTAGTATTCTACATTTGCAATTTTATCTATTGTTCTTAGGCTTGAGATTGATACTGAAACATTATTGTCCCAATAACAGAAAGGAGAGCGAATTTAAAGTTGCTATCAAATTAGCTTCCAAAACAGATATGAGCCATTTGAAGGAATTCCTTAATAGCAAAGTGAGGGATGTGCCACATGAGACTATTCAAGTCCTTGATGCGGTCCTAAGAGAATCACCATCAGAAAAGTAAGTCGCTCAGTACATTTTTGCAGCAAATATTTTCTCATTTTTTGATTGTTTTTACTGCCATGTCCATGTCCTGCTTTAAAAAGGTGTACGGTGGTTGAGAGATCTTTCTTTGCTGCTGATTTTGGTGGCAAAAATGACATTGGCAATGGTGTAGAATGCTGGAAGGGGTTTTACCAGAGTCTTCGCCCAACACAGATGGGAATGTCATTGAATATTGGTACAGTTCTTCAAAGTTTTCATATCATTTTGTTTGCGAGTTTTCTTTCTGCTAGTCTTCTAATATTTTCTATATTTCTGATTGTATTACATTATCATTTTGATGATGTGTCAGCTACTGCCTTCTATCATCCAATCTCGGTGCTTGTCTTTGTGGTGAAGTTTCTCAATCTAGGGGACCCATCTAGAGCAGCCCCCAGGCCCCTGTCAGACAGCGATCTAATAAAGGTAATCATATTTCAATTTCCATGTTTTACAGATACCAAGTTGTCGAAATTTTTTTGAGATGGAGAAATCTTTGATGATAATGTGTGAAGTGAGTAAATGATTTGGTTCATGCAGTTGGCATATTCCTTTTCTTAACTTTAGTATAAGTTTCTCCAAGATGAGCTGCTTGTCTATGCCTAGATTTTGGCACACTATGAATTTGCTGATACAATGGACCCTTTTTTCTTGCTTCTTTAAGTTGAAGAAGGTCTTGAGAGGAGTTAAAGTGAGAGTTACTCATGGAGAAGGGAAGTGTTACAAGATCTCTAGTGTAACGACGGTCCCAACTAACCAACTCTTGTAAGCCTTTTATATTTACTTTTCCCCCATTTATCCTGTCTCATATTTGCATGTATTAGCCTTAACTTTTGTACTTGTTTTGCTTGAATAGCATAGCTTATTTTTTCCTTTCCCCATCCCAACCCAGGTCCAGCAGATTTTCACGTTTGCATTTGATGTGCTCATGTATGTATCTTTGGTTTCAAGGCATGCGTGTTGGCTGATTCTCTTTTCTATTTTCAGGTTTACTACTGAAGGTAAACTGAAAATGTCTGTGGTTCAGTACTTCTATGAGAAGTACAAAATGAAGCTTCGTTTTGCCTCTTGGCCTGCACTTCAGTCTGGAAATGAGTCAAAACCAATATTTTTGCCCATGGAGGTTATCTCTTCTCACTTTTTTTTTTCTCCAGATCAGTGTTCATGTTTGGTGTTCTTCATCCAATCACCCTTCTCATTCCTCCTGGTGCCCTTGCCTTGTATCGAACCTTCTAGCCTAGCACTTATGTTCGAATTTCAAAGCTTTGTCTCATTTCATTGCAGTGTTGCATGATTGTGGAGGGTCAGAGATACACAAAGAAGCTAAGTGAAAAACAGGTGACAGCCATGTTGAAAGAGGCCTGCAAGCGCCCCACGGAAAGGGAAAGGAGCATTGAGGAGGTATCAATGAATTGAACTGCCACTTCTAATCTGGCTGTTTTTCTACAGTTGTTTACATTGTATTCTTATGGATATCTGTTACAGATTGCTCATATTAACGACTACAAAAATGATGAGCTAGCAAAAGAATTTGGGATTGATGTGGACAACAAGTTGACCTACATTGATGCACGGGTTTTGCCACCACCAGTAGTAAGTACACATTATACAAATCTTTTTGGCACTTCCTTTAACATCTTTTATTCTACATTCTAACCAGGCATTCTTAATTATACATCCTTAGCTCAAGTATCATGACTCAGGAAAAGAGAGGACCATAAGGCCTCGTGTAGGACAATGGAACATGATTAATGCGGTATATAACTCCTATCTCTCATTAAATTGATGGACCAAATTAATCAGAAGTTTGTTTTTTGTCTTGTTTCTTGTTTTTCATGTCCCTGATGGATATTGCTCTTATTTCTGTGCAGAAAATGTTCAGTGGAGCAACTGTAAGCTTCTGGGCATGTGTGAACTTTTCAAGTCTTAATGAGCAGATGGCTTCTCGTTTTTGTCAGGAATTGGTTGGCATGTGCCGCAACAAGGGGATGGTGAATGATTATTATCTCATGTTTCCATATTATGTTCTTGGAAAGTTAACGAGGAAGGGACTTATTTGCATTTATCTTCCAGGCTATGAATCCTACGCCAGTATTTCCAACTTGGTCCCGTCATCCAAAGCAGATAGAGAAGACACTGGTAGAAGCTCATCATGCGTGTAATGCTGAGAGAAAATTTCTTCAACTCTTGATTATTATTCTTCCCGATGTCAGAGGGAGCTATGGTAAGTGAGCTAGATAATTCATAACAGGAAAGCTAACTACTTATTCTTCCACGATGAAAGAATTATTTTTCCTTGGTTTGCAGGGATGATAAAAAAAATATGTGAAACTGAGCTCAGAATAGTTTCACAGTGCGGCCAGCCGAAGCAAGCACAAAGATGCAGTCCACAGTATCTTTAGAATGTTGCCCTAAAAATCAATGTTAAGTTTTATCTGTCCAGTTGAGCCGTATTCTTAAAATGTTTCAAGTCTATTTGGGTTTCAATTCTGTAAGTTTTGGTCAAATTTGTGAATAGGCTGGTGGTCAGAACATGGTGCTGGAGGATGCTATCAACAGGAGAATACCTCTTTTAACTGATACCCCAACTATCATCTTTGGAGCTGATGTCACACACCCACAGCCAGGGGAGGATTCTAGCCCTTCTATTGCCTCGGTATGCACCAACAGGTTACTCTTTGCATTTGCAGGTGTTGTGTAGATGGCTCTTTTTTACTGTCTCTTTTAATTTGTTTGAAAACTTTCGTTGTCTTTTAGATTGTGGCATCTATGGACTGGCCAGCAGTGACCATATACAGAGGACTTGTTTCCGCTCAGCAACACCGGGAAGAGATTATTCAAGACTGTACTGGAATGATAAGGTAGTTGCTAAATTCCACACTAAGAGGTTATTCATCAACTTCATCTCATCTGGAATCTAATATGTTTGAAACATTGATGTTTGAAGGGAACTACTTATTGCTTTTAGAAGGGCAACAAATCTAAAGCCAAACAGAATAATATTCGGTATGTAATTGACTGAATATTAAATACTGTCAGTTTTTCAGTCCGCTTGCTTGGTGGTGCTAGTGTTGTTTTAGATGATGCAGAGATGGGGTGAGTGAGGGGCAATTTAACCAAGTTTTGCTTCATGAGATAGATGCTATACGAAAGGTGAGGAGGCTCTCAAGGATAATTAACTCGTCTGTAAAGAGTATAACAAGTAAATGTGATATTAGCTATAGTAGTGGATCAATATCTAGTTGCTGACTTTAACCGATTTGTATTCTCTATACCTGTTGAGTATTTAGTAATTGCTTAGTCTGCGGTATAATCATGTGACGAGGAATTTTCTTGAGCCAATGTTTACATGTTCTCCTTTCACTATTCTTTTCTATCCAGGCCTGTACATCTCTGCAACAGGACTATCTACCTCCTGTTACTTTCGCTGTGGTACAAAAGAGACACCACACACGCTTCTTTGCGGCTAATCCTGCCCAAACAGACAGGAGTGGCAATATCCTTCCTGGTTGGTATTATGGTTTTGTAGTTTAATGAGTTTGTTTTGTTTCTTTCAGATTTTTCTCTGATATAATATCTTTCACTAGGAACTGCGGTTGACACAAAAATCTGCCATCCACTTGAATTTGATTTCTATCTATGCAGCCATGCGGGAATTCAGGTAGCTGCGTGATGGTTTTATCTTTTTTTTGTTTTGTCAAATGATGGTTTTATCTTATTCTCTTAGTTACCTTTACATACGATGAGATGTTACTATGTTTTACCTTAATCAGGGGACCAGCAGGCCGGCACATTACCATGTTCTCTATGATGAGAACAGATTCACCGCTGATGCATTCCAGACATTGACAAACAATCTTTGTTACACGTAGGCTTCTGTTTTCCTTTTGGTCTCTATGTAGATTAAAGGACTTTTAGAAGTTTGATACTTGAAGTTCCTCCTACTACATGTGGTTTTGACTAGTTTTGTTCATTCCCAAGGTAATGCAATTCAAACGTAGATAAATTGGTACGCTTACTAGTTGTTCACTGATTTCTTTCAGGTACGCCAGATGCACTCGATCGGTTTCTATAGGTGTGTACTCTTTACTTATCTTCTGGAGAAGTATTTACTGATTCATTTTAATTCGTTTTGTTTGTGGTTCAGTATGTGTCTGGCTTGTACGTAAGCATATCAAACTGTTTCTCAGTGCATGTTGTATTTGGTTGAATATCCACAGTTCCTCCAGCATTCTATGCCCATCTTGCTGCATTCAGAGCAAGATACTACGCAGAAGGGGAGGCTGGATATGATTGTAGTAATAGCACAGGAACTGCTGTCAGGAAGGGAGCTGCTTCAGTTAGGCCACTTCCAGCCATCAGTCCTGCTGTGAAGAATGTTATGTTCTTCTGCTGACTATTATTTGCAGACTGTCATCACCTATAGCTGAGAAATATGGATTCTACTTGCTTTCGTTTATAGCTTCAGACTGACGGCTCTGGTAACATAGGCTGCTTTCCTAAATCATCTTACAGTTTCTAGACGTTTCCTCATGAACCAGGGCCTGCTGAGCATGTCGTATCATTGATGCTTTTGTTACCGTGCGCACGTACATTGACTATATCTCGTAATTTCATTATGTCGTAAGTAATGCCATGCTATATCTCATTGCTGGGTTAGATGACACTTTTTCTTGTTTTATAATCCTAGTGGAGTTTGATCCTTCATTGGACGAATCGGGCTCCTCTCCCTTGGATGACAACCGCATGTCTCTTGTCAGGTTAATCAACGCCATCCATTCTCAAAAAAGAAAAAGAAGAAAAAACAGTTAACGCCATCCATTCTTATCCAAAAGTTTATAATGAAGATTTTTACCCAAATAATACTAAAAAGAAAGTAGTCAACTCATTCCATAAATTTTCTATTGATGATCCGATGATGATATGGACTCAGGAAATTTCTGAAAAAAGAAAAGAAAAGGATAACATGGGTTAATTTTTTTTTTTTGGTAACATATCAAAAACATTGGCTAATGGATCAAATCATCATTCTACCTCGAGTTATCTGCTAATCTCTGGCACTTTAAGAAAATACAAGCAAGACATTCTCTTTTCGTGTTTTAGAGCATCAATGTGGTTTTGCAAAAATATAGATATGGATGTTTTTATTTTTAAAAAAATAATAATAAGATGATAAGATCTTGGGACTAACTTTTCAATCTCTATTGATGGTGATTTTTTATGTATTTTTATCATTAATTTTTTTGTATTATTTTATGTAATTAATTAAATATTAATTATTTTTTTTCTAAAAAAAATATCAATATGTTGAGTAACAATCAAACAAAGATTTTTGAAATTTTTGATTAATATATTAAAATATTCAATTTCCACGCCCGTCTATTCCACGAGGTGTATACCAGTGATAACTGTACATAATACGAATTATTTAATGCATAATGTCTCCCTTTTAGCCTAGCATTTAGTATAGATTCATGCATTTTTTTACGGTTTTCTTAGTTTAATTTAGCAAGCAAAGCTTCTACTGATTAAATCTTCTTTCAGGTGCTTTTTGCCTAGATTTTTACGTCAATTAATTCTGAAGATTTTTTTTTGAGAGTATATGACATGATATATGATTTAAAGAAGATATTCTCAGCAAGGGAATAGGGCTACTGCATGTCAACGAAAAGAAAATCCTACTTTCTAGTGATTTGGAAATAAGCAAGCTATTTTCTAGGAATTAAAAGCTAGGGTTTTATACACAATAAAAAGAAGCAAAAAAAGACAGCAGCAACTATCTTTGAGACGCAGCTGAAGAGAGAAGACAGGAGCTAGTATTTCGATAGAAGCTTTTCTTCTTTTCTCTTTTATTGGGTTTGTAACCATGCATGTTTTCTCCACCCTTTTCTTTTATTTTGCTATGAACTAAAACCTTCTTTTCTAGATCAAGAGGTGGTATGGTAGGCCTAAGGGCCAAATGTTAGAACTCATGGTTTATTACAGGTTTTGATAATCGACAAACCAATTCCACATCATGACAAAGATGAAGCAAAAAGAAATGAAGTCAAACCAATCCTCAAGCAAAAGAAACCATTCAAGAGCAAAGGATCAAAGTGAATGAGCACAAGATTGAAGAGCCAAGAAAGAAAAGTTAGATTCATAAATTGTACAAGGTATAACACTTAACTCTTCTAGGACATTGGCTCAAAATATGATAAAGGTTGCTCATGCATCACATAAACATATTTCAAACATCAAACTATTTTTTGAATCAATAACATCGATGTTATATTTTACCACATCGATGTTCTGCCTCCAAACAATCTTTCAAAAATTGGCAGTAGGCAAATAACATCGATGTTGGAATACATAACATCGATGTTATAATGACCGTTGCTTTTAAAATTAGTCATAACATCGATGTTCCCATTTGTAACATCGATGTTCTTTCAAGTCGACTTTAAAATTGTTTTTGCCGAGCCAAAATAACATCGATGTTGGAATCCCAAACATCGATGTTCTTGGTTTCAACCATTTTTCCAAAAGTTGGCAGTAGCTCAAACACATCGATGTTGTCATCTAAACATCGATGTTCCTGCCTTCAAAGAATTTTCCAAAAATTGGCAGAAGGCTCAGAACATCGATGTTGGATTCCTAAACATCGATGTTCTCATGACCGTTGTTTTTGAAAAAATCTTTTACATAAGCAAAACATCGATGTTGGATTTCATAACATCGATGTTCTTCAATGGTCAGCTTTAATCGTTTTTCACAGAAGTAAAATAACATCGATGTTGGTTTTCAAAACATCGATGTTCTTCATATGAAGCTTTAAAGGTTTTTACACAGAATCAAAATACCATCGATGTTGGGTTTGAGAACATCGATGTTGTAGTTACCGTTAGTCCAAAAATTCAAATTTTCTGGACAAAACATCGTTGTTGAGACTTTAAACATCGATGTTATGGCCGTTATTGCTGACAACTTTTAGCACCCACTATGTTTTGTTTAAAGCTTTTTCTTGGGTGGATTTCAAACGGCTCCATGACTTTTCAGAGCTACAAATTAAGCATTTTCAGCTCTGATTTATAACCAATCAACTCTCTACATTCATGCTATTCATTCATACATACATTACAAATCCTAATTGAGCCAATATCCTTTGAGGATTGAGAGTTGTCCTTTTTGAGCTTAAATTCTGTAACTCATATCTACTCTTGTGAGAGCTTTTGTTTGAGTGATTGTATTGCTATACACCTTAAGGGAGGTTAGTTCCCTTGTTGAGATTCATAGGAAGAAGGTATATCTTCTTGTGTGAGAAGTCTTGAAGTGAGGTATCTTCAAGCAAGAGATTAGAGTTTCTTGTGATTAGAACTCTAGGTTTGTAACGGTTTGTTAAGCACCCGTAAGCTTAACATAGATAGTGGAATCTTCAAGAGAGTCTCTTGAAGGACTGGATTAGGCACACAAGTAGTGTGTGTGTGAACCAGGATAAATTGCTTGTGTCCTTCAATTGTTTTAAATTCCGCATTAATTTCCTGCTTATTTCATTTTAATCCGATAAACGTTATTCACCCCCCCTCTAGCGTAGGGCTATTGTTCTAACAATTGGTAGCGGAGCCTAACTCTCTGAAACACTTAACCGTTTGAGAGGAAATTTTCTATGGCTTCTTCAAGTAATCATGCAGGACTCTTCGAAGGACAATCAACCACTCGTCCACCGTTCTTTGATGGCACTAATTACAGCTACTGGAAAGAGAGGATGAGAATTTTCCTCCAATCCAACAACTATGCTCTTTGGAGAATCATGAAGATTGGAGAGCAAGTTCCGATGAAGAAAGTTGGTGAAATCCAAGTGCCAAAGACGGAGGAGGAGTACAACGCTGCAGACATTATATTGGTTGAAATCAATGCCAAATCAATCAACATGCTCTATTGTGCAGTCAACCCCGATGATTACCGGAAAATCTCTTGCTGCACAACAGCAAAAGAAATGTGGGATAAGCTGGAGGTCACCTATGAAGGAACCGATCAAGTTCGAGAGGCCAAAATCGACTCCCTCACTGCACATTACGAACTCTTTCGAATGAAGGAGAACGAAGGAATTGAGGAGATGTTCGAACGATTTTCTAAAATCGTAAATAACCTTCATGCTCTCAAGAAGGTCTACTCCGACAGGGACTTGGTCAGAAAAGTTCTTAGATGCCTCACTCCCGAATGGCGCTCTAAAGCCGATGCAATCTATGAAAACATCGGGACATCGAACACAACCATTGGCAGTCTTAGAGGTAATCTTCTAACCTATAAAACTACTATTCTTAAACCCTATTTGCAGGAACCAAAGAAGAAGAACATAGCTCTCAAAGCTTCTACCTCCAAAACACAAGAGCTCACTGAATCGGACTCTAGCGATGATGATCAAGAACTCGGACTTGTCATCCGCAAATTCCACAAATTCATGAAGAAGGAATTTGTAAAGAAAGGGAGAAAGATGTCCGGACCACCCAAATGCTATGGGTGTGGAGAGAGTGGGCACATCAAGCCCAAATGCCCCAAAGCAAAGGAGGGAAAGGAGAAGAAGCCCTACAAGAAGCAAAGGGCAAACAACTCATGGGGAGGCGATTCCAGCGCTGAATCATCCGATAGCGATGAAGAAGAAACAGCTAACCTATGTCTCATGGCAAGGGAAGAACCGGAAGAGGTAAGTACCACTCCTCCAAATGAGAACTTTACATATGAAGAACTACAAAATGCATTTGATGAGCTTTATGGTGAATTCATTTCTATTTCTAAAGTTAATAAGAGTTTAAAGAAACAAGTTACAACTTTGGAAAATGATATGGAAAATGTGTCTAATGAGAATAAGAATCTTAAGGAAGAAAATACGACTCTAGACACACCTAAGGAATGTGTATCAAGTGGTTCCTTAAAAGAACAAAATAAAAAATTAGCATGTGAAAATATGAAGCTGAAGGATGAAAATAAGATGCTAGAAAAGAAGAGTATAGAGGAATGTTCATCATGTATACCTTTATGGAAACAAGTTGAACAACTTGAAACAACCTTGAAAAAGTTTAATACTCCTCATAAGAATCTGAATTCTATGCTAGGTAATTTGCAATCTACTAGGCATGGAATAGGTTTTAGGAATGAACCTAAAAGACATGAAGTTGAATCAAAGAAATCTAAGGTACAACCTAAGGTAAACAAAGTGAGTAATGTGCATAAGTATAGGAAACATAGTAACTACTATCAACCTAGAAGAATGCATAACCCAAATGTCATTTTTCATTATTGCAATAGAATAGGACATATTGCTCCAATTTGTTTCACTAGGCATAGGCATTGGGCTCAAGAAGAAGCTCATAACCACTATGCACCTAACACTCAAGGACCCAAGAACATTTGGGTACCTAAATCTCATTGATTTGAAGTTATAGGTATGCTTGAAGGCATCAAGTGTACTTTGGTACCTTGATAGCGGATGCTCCAAGCATATGACCGGAGAAGCATCCAAATTTTTGCAAATAAAGCCATCAAATGGGGGAAACGTTGTCTTTGGAGACAACAACAAAGGAAAGATCATCAGCATTGGCTCGGTTGGCAAAGATGAGTCTTCCTCCATTGATAATGTCTTGCTTGTTAAAGGTCTTAAACACAATCTCTTAAGCATAAGTCAATTATGTGATAAGGGGAATCGTGTGATTTTTTATTCCAAGTCATGCACTGTAGAACGTCTTAGTGATAATAAGATCATTCTACAAGGTGATAGAATTGACAATATTTATATGGTTAACTTAGAAGAGTCTTCATCAAAATTTTCAAAATGTCTAATGAGTAAAAAAGATGATATGTGGTTTTGGCATCGTAGAGTAGGTCATGTTAATATGAAAATGTTAAACAAACTAGTTAATCAAGACTTAGTAGTTGGCCTTCCAAAAATTAAATTTGGGAAGGATTCCATATGTGATGCATGTCAAAAGGGGAAGCAAGTGCGAGCTTCGTTTCATTCTAAAAACGTTGTCTCAACTTCTAGACCACTTCAACTTTTGCACATGGATCTCTTCGGTCCCTCACAAATTAAAAGTTTTGGAGGGAACTATTATGCTTTTGTTATTGTCTATGATTATACTAGATTCACTTGGACTTTATTCCTTACTCATAAAAGTGAAGCATTTGATACTTTCAAGAGCATTCTTAAGAAAGTTCAAAATGAAAAAGGTTGTTTAATTGCTTGCATTAGAAGTAATCATGGAGGAGAATTTGAAAACAATCATTTTTCAGCTTTTTGTGATAAACATGGCATTGAGCACAATTTCTCAGCCCCTCGGACGCCACAACAAAATGGCGTTGTTGAACACAAAAATCGGTGTCTTGAGGAAATGGCAAGAACTATGCTCAATGAGGCCAATATTCCTAAATATTTTTTGGTTGATGCAGTGAGTACGGCTTGCTACGTGTTAAACCGAGCAATCATTAGGCCATTACTCATGAAAACACCCTATGAATTATACAAGGGAAGAAAACCAAATATTTCCCATTTTAGAGTCTTTGGCTGCAAATGTTTTGTGCATAATAATGGAAAAGACAATTTGGGAAAATTTGATGCAAAATCTGATGAAGGCATCTTTCTAGGCTATTCATTGTGCAGCAAAGCGTATAGAGTTTTTAACAAACGAACCTTAAGTGTTGAGGAGTCCCCTCATGTTGTATTTGCAGAGAATAATACTCGCTCGGCGAGAAAGGATTTCTGTGATGATCTTGTAGGTACACTTGAGAAGATATCATTGGACGATAAGGAAGAAGAAGATATGCAAGACAACGTTTGGAAGAAAGGAGGCACTTCAACCGAACCAACACCTCAACAAGAAATGGAGGCTGCACCTCAACAAGAAGAACCAAGCCCAGTGGAAGACATGCAAGAAACAATGGTTGATATCAACCAAGGATTACCTAGAGCATGGCGAGAGTCCAAAGATCATCCCCTTGACACGGTAATAGGTGATATCAACCGCGGAGTAAGTACTCGAAATTCTCTTGGAGATAACATAGGGCACATTGAATTTGTTTCACAAATTGAGCCTACAACTATTTCTGAAGCAATTAATGATGAACATTGGACATTGGCTATGCAAGAAGAGCTAAATCAATTCAAACGTAATGATGTTTGGGATTTGGTTCCAAGGCCTATTGATCACACAATAATTGGCACGAAATGGGTGTTTAGAAACAAACTAGATGAAAATGGCATAATAACTAGAAACAAAGCTAGGTTGGTAGCAAAAGGTTACAATCAAGAAGAAGGAATTGATTTTGAAGAAACATATGCACCTGTTGCACATCTAGAAGCTATTCGTCTTTTGCTTGCATTTGCATCATCTATGAATTTCAAACTTTATCAAATGGATGTCAAAGTGCATTTCTTAATGGCTTCATCCAAGAGGAAGTATATTGATGCAGCAACAACCCTAGAATTCCACTAGGTTCACCTCTGCAACTAATTGATCCCAAGACCTCCAATCTCCAATCAAAACTAGGGTTTAGTATTCCTATTCTTCACCTCCTAAACTCAAAGGATTAGGCAACAAATAATGAGGAATACAAGGAGTTGATTAATCACCACAAGTAATAACACTTGATAAGAGAAA
>JAKUCV010003008.1:0-27004 GCA_028386065.3 Turnera subulata
TGACAGCAAATTGATGGGCTTCAGTTTCAGTTCCTCTCCAAGCTTGATTACCCGATCCTCCTGCAACTCAAGATTGAGCAATGCTTGCACATGTTGTTGCAGTTGAGTTTTAATCTGTTTGGATCGAGCTCGTGTCATTGGACCTGTGGGCAAGCTCAACGTGCCATCTCGAGTGTCCGCATCTATGTCTGCATCACCCTCCCTCCTCAAAGCGATTCGTCCTCGAATCGATACCTACAAAATCAATTGAAGGAATGTCAGTAATATTGAAATTAGTTCGAACACTATACTCACCTTGCGAAGCAAATGTTAGACGTGGAGGATCAAGCTTGTTGCGCCTAGCTTCTTCTTCCGGATCAAGCAACAAGTAATTAGCACTCTGATGCTCCTTTGTGATTGTAATCGGCGCCCTATGTGTAATTCCATCTTCCATTAGGGCCGGCAATCCTACATTACAAGCATCCCTAGAAACCTGCAAAAGAAACAGATCACTTCTAGAAAGACAAGGGTTAAGGTTAGCTTTAATCCAAGCTTCCTTGTACAAAAGTACAAACAAACTCTTTTCCCTCTCATATTCAACCCTCACTTCTCTCTCATTTGAACCTTTTAACACAATTTCTTTTGAGACTTCTTTTAACTCTTTTCTTCTCTCACTCTCGGCATTCTCTTCCCTTCCTTTCTCCTCATTTTTTTTCTTTGAGCTCTCCTCTCCTTTTGCAAGGCTCTCAACCTTCCTCTCTAGCTCGCCTTTTGCAAAGCCCACGGCTTTCCTCTCTAGCTCTCCTTTTGCAAGGCTCTCAGCCTTCCTCTCTTGCTCACTAGCAAATAATTTTTCTAACTTCTTCGTAAGATTAGCATTAAGCTTTTTGATGTCCTCGTCAAAGCTATCAACTTTTGCATCTAGGTTCTCCTTTCCTGTATATTCTTCTTCTTCCTTGGCTCGGGCGAAATCTTGCGCATTCCCACCATCTCTAGGCACACAAACACTATTAGAAAGCTTTTGGAGAGCCCTCTCTTGCCTATCAAGACTTGCATTCCAACCTCTTCCTCGCCTCTCAAGTCTTGTGTTCATCTCCCTGAATTGAAGTTGCATATGCTCAATTGATTGCCTAATCAAAGCAGCAAGATCGGTCTGATCACCCTTATTGCCCGAATTTGACATGATGCTTTAACCTGCAAGAACTTGTTAGTAATAAACAAATCCTCTCGTGTTTGTTCACTCTTGGCAATTGACGTAACACTCAGCCTTTTACCTCTCCTGATTCAACTTCAGTTTATTAGTCAGGATCCAAATAAACAATTCAAATAAACCAAATCAGTGAAGTAATTCTAAAGAATTTCAAAGAAACCCTAATAGAAAGAAAGATAGGCTAGCAATTCTAGAAGAAAATCAGACTCCAAGAAGAAAAGAAATAACACACACAGAACAAGAATTGTATGTGTTTGATTTTTAGCAAAGTTGAGCAATTCTGAAACAATAACCACTCAACACAAGGAAAGCACACAACTCGCAAATATAAGAAAGAAATAAAATTATGGCAGAAAAATTTGTACTGCAGCTCGCACCAAAATTCTAACTGGCAGAGAAATTTTGTATGTCAGCTCGCACCAAAATTCGAACTGGCAGAAAAATTTTGTACTCCAACAGAAATACAAAAATGACAACACTAAATCACAATCCAACGAATTCCAACAATTCCAATCAACCCAAATCAGCCAATTCAACAATCAATTGACCAACTCAATTCGGCCCAAATCAGTTCTGCAACCACAATTCCCAAAATTGCAATTCCAATCAGCAAGAACAACAATTTCAGAAACCCTAATTTCCAACCAAGTGGAATTGCTCTTTTTTTTTTTTTAACTGATGTCGACAGCAACAAAACACAAAACCAACTCCTTTTTTTTATATATAATAATGTCGACAGCAAGATAATTAAATTCGACTCTTTTTTTTTTTCGTGGACAGTAACTATTAGGGTTTACTGTTCCGATGAACAGTAACTCGACACTTTTTAAAAAAATAAAGTAAACAGTAACGTCGACTAGGGTTTATGACAGAACACAATCTAAAACTGAAAAATAATAAAGAATAGGCCACGAATTGACAGAAAAACACTAAGAACTGAAACAAAAACACAAAGGGATATGATTGATTGAAACCTGCTCCGCTACCAAAAGATGATAGGGCAGAAACCCTAGAATCGGCACTAGAATTCCCACAAATCAGATTGTGGTCCCGACCTTCAATCTCAATCAAACTGGCGCAATTCTCCTCCCCTTATTCCTCCCAAATCAGCATGAAAAGAAATAAGAAATCTTGAAAAGCACAATTGAAGTCGTCACCTCTGAACCTTAATCAGCAAGAGAACAGAAATAACAACAAGGAATTAGAACACGCCACAGATTTGATAAAACCTGATAAGTAATCTAAATCCTTAGAATAAACCAAGAGAATCAGCACTCAAGGTTTCCAAGAGCATCAGCACTCAAGGATTTGTTTGAATCACTCAAACAGAAAAGAAACTCACAAAGAGTAACCGTGCATTTTTTTAATCAAAATCGTCTAACCTCTCAAATAACATAGTAAAACCCTATTTATACTTAAAATAATAGACTAGGACGACATCTAACAAGGCCAAGTCGGCCAAACCCTAATCTAACCCTAATATGACCGAAACCCTAACCCTAATTGGACTAGGTTTTTTAATTAAGCCCACATAATTTGGACACTAATTAAAACCTTAAAATTAAAACCAAATAACTGAACTAAAGACCACAAATAATAACCCAAATATAGCCCAAGACGAAATTACAAACCCAGCAAATAATAAAACCCAACTAAAAAAACACTTTAGCCCAAATAAGAAAAACTAAACCAAATTTTCGGACAGAATCTATCCTTCAACTTCAAGTACCATTTAAATAATGAAGAAGATAGATTCAGCTTCTGTACTCAACATCAAAGTTGTAGATCTTTGTCTTATCTTTCCATAGAGTCCAAAATCGCAACAATCCGAATTGTAGAGCTCGAGATATGAATTTATTACCAAGACTGCACGCTTCTGGAATTTCTGCAAGTGTTTTTCGCATCCTTGGCTTTAATCTCCATCTCTTCTTGAACTTATTGTGAGATCGAATCCTGAACTTGATTCTGAAAGTAAGCTTGCCATGTCCAAGCTTGTCTTTGTCACCATACTCCTCTTTGATGCCTTCAAAGA
This sequence comes from Turnera subulata, assembly GCA_028386065.3. Classification (NCBI taxonomy): domain Eukaryota; kingdom Viridiplantae; phylum Streptophyta; class Magnoliopsida; order Malpighiales; family Passifloraceae; genus Turnera; species Turnera subulata. The sequence goes on from JAKUCV010003008.1 coordinate 3,222, forward strand.
AGCCTTTGCATGCACCATTCTCTAGGTCTCCAAGCTTGCCTAGGTGATTTGCATCAACAAGTGTTGGGCTTTGAACCATCAACTCAATCATTCTGTACACACACAAAACCTGGAAATTTGCCATCACCACCCTAAAATTCTTGGCTATCATGGTAAATTATTGAGTTTCTTATAGTGGTCATTGAAAAATGAATGACATAGCAAAGATTGGAAATGTTGCACATTCTTTCTTAATGTCCTTGGTCCAAAAGTTGGAAAAAGATTTTCGTGGTTGTTTCAAGTTTTCTGGCTTGGTTAGTAGTTACTTCTGTTTAGAGATAAGAGAATAGGATAAGATGCTCACCTTTTGCATTTTTCTTTTCCAGGTACAAGCGCAGGTAGCACTTTTCAAGCTTGTGTTCCAATTTTGTAGTAATTTATCTGCCATTAGAAATCTTCAATATTTAATGTAATTTAACAGGTCGTTTTTTGATTCAGCTATGTACTAGCCGATCAAAATATGTATTGTTTAGTATGGATGAAAAATCTAGTGGAATTAAATTCAATCTCTCTGTTGCCGTATGTTTGCTTCTAATTAGCGATGATATGGAGTCTTGCTCGTTAATATTTTGTAGATGGCAATGACAGCCACTGCCAAATTAGTACAAAAGGAAATCCATTGGAGATAAAACCTAGTCAAGAACTTTTCGGGAAATTTAATTTGGTGTTTGAAAAGATTTTTGCACGAGTATTTGGCGCCTAGATTTGATCTATGCAGCTCCTTTCCATCTAGGTTTTCCTATTAACAATTCACTGTGTGACAGTGGGGGTGTAGATAGATGTTACATGTACATTGATAGGATTGCACGGATGTCTTAACGATAGGTAAGCAGCAGCCCATACTATTGGGGCAAATTATTACTATTTTTTTTTTGCCAGCTATTGGGGCAAATTATATGTAGTATACAAAGAATGCATAGCACATGGTAAACCACAGGACGATGGAATAAGTAATGGGCGAGTGAGTGATAACTATAGGAATTACTGTTGGCCTAACAGTCAGTTTGGTATCAAATCCAAATTAGAATTGAATACAATTCATTAAAAATTTAGAATTTGAATTCATTATGAAATCAATTCCCATGTTTAGTATAATTTTAATAATATGAAGAATTGAATTCAATTCTAATGTTTGGTATAAATCAAATCATCAATTGAATTACTAAAATTAAGTTATCTTCGATTCTTTGGAAATGAAATTCATTTGGAATTCCAAATCCGACCGGTTTCACTTGGATTTGAAATATTAACAAAATATTGATTTAAAAATAAAAAATAAAATTCAATTTACATTTTAAGTTAAATAGAATTATACCAAACAAAAAGAGTTGATTTCAATTCCAAGAATTGAATTCAATTCCCACATACCAAGTTGTAAGTCTTAACATTATCACACATACAAATTGTCCGCAATAACGCTTGAGAGTTTGCTCCCTTACTGCACGAAAACGATGTCTCACGATGGAATAAGTAACCGAGTGAGTCAATGAATAAAGGAATCACTGGTGGCCTAAGACATTATTTTCTTCAATTTTTAACAGGGTGCTTGCTTTCTTTTTTGCTCAGAAAAAAAGTGGAGCCAGTAACAACATAATCGCTCATTGGGAGATCATAGGGAAGCAGGCGATTTAACATCTTCACGTTATCTGTATGAGTGTTGGTCAAGGTAAAGACTGAAAAGTCTTGCTCCTTTCCATTTCCCAGGTCCACCATGAACAAAAATAGTAGGGAAGCAAAACATAGATTATGATGCACATACATAATAATCCAAAAACCACAACTAGATTCTTTAAATTCATGTGCTATATAAGGAAAGATAAGCTACAACTGCATGTACCAAGTTCCTATGTTTGTTGCTATGGCCTTCTATGTAACAGTAACACAGACGAGAAAGAAAACAGAAAAAAAAAAAAAGGGATACTAAAAGAAACAAAAGCTAACATATCTTTGCCTTCAGCAATTAATTTCATCAATCATACATCCATAATTCCCCCAGTTTTATTTAGTCCTAGATTATCTTTTCCCAATCCAAGCATCAATCAGCTAGATCGGATTTATGACCTATTCCATGAGATGGAGCAAGGAAAATTAGAAGGTTTCTATCTCCATAGAGCTTGTGTATGTTTGTACTGCAAAGAGTAAGGTTCCCATCCGCTCTCCGGTTGCTTTCGTTTTGCACCCACACCCGAGCTGGAAGCTGGCTGAGAATTGGCCCTCAAGTGTTCCTCCACTGGCCTGGCTTGACCAGGCATGAATAGCTGCCTCAAACTCCCAGAACTTCCTCCCTCAATTGCAAAACCCGAATTTAAATCAAAGTTGGGCCGGGGCGGCCCTGCACCATTTAGACCTATGGGTGCACCCGTCATGCTCATGATGAATGGTGGCTGGGAGAAGGAAGGGGGAACAGCAGGTGCAGAGCCTACAATTTGCGGCACAACAGGGGCTCCTCTTGAATCCACCATATAAGGAATTGGACCAACAGCTCCATACATGGCCGATGAGATGGGCATGCTAGGTGCTGTTGGCAATCCGGTGTACCCAAAAAGAGGAGAATGTGCATATGACCCAGGGGGAATCATCCCCAAAACACCTCCCATTCTTGTTAAATTAGTATCTATTGCCGGGTCCGGCAGTTTGCCAGTAGACAAGGACAGACTCGGAGCAACATATTCCTTTCCGTCAACTCCCATTCTACCACTTACTTCTACTTTAGTACCCATGATAGAAATAGCAGGATCACCTGGTCTAGGTCCATCATAAGGACTTGCAGTCTGAGAAGACTTGACATGATAAGGCCCTTGATCTGGAAAATCATTCTGGTAAAGAGGCCTGTCATTCAAATTAAAGTTCCTCAACAAGGGCTGCATTGATGACGATGAAGCAGGGGATGGGCTGCGTTGTCTGTTGCGGGGGTAAAAGACCTGTCCTCCCATCCTTAGATCCGAGACTAGTGCATCAACATCATCACTAATACGATTTAAATCCAAGTTGGGCCTTTCAGATCTTCTTGGATCCACATCCAAAGAAGATTCCCCTGAATGAAGGCTAGAAGAGAGTGGAATTTGCCTGACTGATAACAAATCTGATACCTTCTCATCTCCGCCCTCGGCAACATTCAGATCAATATCAAGCCAATTCCGCCTTTGATTTGAACCGCTGCTGCCACCAGTAACAAAAGTCTTATCACCATCAGGAATCTTCCGAGGGGAAGCCGGACGAAAAGCACTAGTAGCTGCAGATCCTTTCCATCCAAAAGCCCCTTCAAACTGCAAAGGTGCTGAAGGAGATCCAGATGTCACTGCTAGCCGTGAAGCTGAAACAATAGAAATTGGGGCCATAACCGGATTCACAGGATGATCCATATCATCAGAACATAAATCCTGATTCAGGTCAAACTCGCATAGGCCTTTCTCTGCATTAACCTCTGGTTCTATAGCTACTTCAGTGACCTGAGAGGACCCAGGTTTGTGCATGCCCTTCTCTGCCTCATTCTCAAGAGTATCTAAAGTCTTTGATTTCCCTGCTTCCGCAGGTTGTGGCCCATTAGATTGATTTTGCCTCACTTGCTCATCTTCAGTTGGACCCTGAGGGGATGGTGCCTCTTTTCCATTTAAGGAATCTGGACTCTCTGGTTGTCTACTATAAGTTTCCACATTGTTCTCCGAAGAGGAGCTGCATGATCGTTCTCTAAAATCTTCCACTTCTTTCTCAACTTCTTGAGCAACTTGTCGAGCAACTTCCAGGGCATCTACTATGCCATACTCGAGCTCAATATCAGATTTCGTCCTCTCCGGAAAATCTGGACTCCTGGTGCCCGCAGATGGTTTAGATAAATCAGAGCCACCTCTCATATCCTCAGATCCATCGCTGCTATCCTCCCTATCATCATCAGTAGCGCCAACATTCTTCACATGAGAAAATGGAGTCCATAAATCCTTAGGTTTTTCCACCTTACTATCATTGCCAGAACACTCCCTAGCTGTATTGGTAGGTTTTTCAACATCTTTGGCTTTATTGTTCAAAGCCTCTTTATCAGAGTGATCTGTTGTAGACCCCTCCCCGTTCATCCTAACTTTTATTGCAAGTACAGCTGTTGTCATACCATGAAGTGCAACAACATTTAAGCCTACCTTGCCCCCTATGGATTCAACAATATTTTGTACAGCAGATTCATTGATACGCTCCGGAGCACTTGTGCCATCAGTACTTGAAGAAATTGCTCCAGGCTCCACTTTACTATTGGCAGAAGCTATCATGCCAGACTTGTCAGCCACACTGCCAAACTTCCTTAAGACGTCCGACCCTTGTTCAGCAATGTTACCATCTGAACCTGGACAAATATGACACTCAGTAGCATCCCTTCCTTCTACAGTAACCATTGAGGATTTCCCCCCCAGTGCAGGTCTCTCTTGACCAGAGTTTGAACTGACAGAGGTAAGGACATCTGCTGATTTATTTGAAAAGTTAACATAGTCTAAACTTTTCTGGGAGTGAACCTCATCATTATTAGTTTCAGTCTTTACATCTACCCCTTCTGGTTGTACACAATTCAAGCTTCTTGAGTGCAGAGTATCATCTACAGCAGGTTCTGCAACATTATTTTCTACATTAACACCTTTTGAAAGGGGAATATCAGCAGTAACGCATTCCTCTCTACCACTCTCATCATTGACATCATGAAATGAGACCACATTCTGCAGATCATGGTTAGCTACATCCATAATCTTACCCTTCTTCCAACTATCAAACAAGGCTCTTGCACTATCCCGAACCCTGGAGCTACAATGGTCAATAAGTTTATTCACAGTGATCCAGATACCTGAAGAAATTGACCTCTCCTTGTCTATTTGTAGCTTTTCCAAAGCCCTTAACAGTGCAGTTATTGATTCCTCTATAAACCCATCACTTGTGTCAGTACTTAGCTTATGTGCATCCTTCAACCATCTATCAATAAACCAGAGTCCATCTAATTGAATAAAAAGATCAAGACAATCTTTATTATCTGTTGCAGCAATTGTACTTGCAACAGCTGCCCACTGTCTGGATACGTCACTAAAATTCTTCACAACATAATCTTTCTCCATCTGCATAAGAGCAACCAACTCTTGAACTCGACAAGGGGCTGCAAGCCCATCTTTCATCTCAGTCAGGGTAAAGAAGTCTTCGAGTGTCATAGTTTTTCACTTAGGCCTCCCAAGTATTGAAATCCTTGCGGTACAAGAGCCCGTTCTTTTTCATCGAAATCACAATGGACCTTCAGATTATATTTTGAGGACACCCTGCATAAAAATGAAAATAGAATCTTTACAAAAATGCTCCAGACAGCATAATATAGCTCATCCACTCCCATACTTTTTCACCAATACAACATAAATGACCAGCTTTTGACACTTGGAAAAAGAAATGGAACACAATTAGGTCAAATAATAGTCAATTGTCAAAAAGTTTGCACAGAACCAATTCACATACTGATTCAGATACATGGTCAATAGACAATGAAACTAGGGAAATGACATAAAAACTATAGTTCAGACGATGAGTTCAATCATTATACTCTAATTTCATACAAAGTAAATCAGTGATATGCACGGTATATTAATTAAGCATTTGGTATGATAACAACAAAAAAAAACCTCATAAACTACTCTTCTGGTTAAAAGACACATACAAACAAGACAAAGCAGAAAAATTTATAAGATCCAAAAATTTCCCTGATCCAAAATTTTCAATTAAACTGGAAAATAGGAAATCCTGATAAGTTTGCAGTTTAGATCCTCTTCTGAATCCTTCTTCACCACAAGCAAAGGAGAACAACCCACAGATATAAAGAAGACTTAACAGTAACCACAGCATGCTGTAAATTCTCCACAAAGTCGCACAGTTCTTAGATAGAAAATATCTACTAATAAAGAAAGATGACTGAAGAAGAATGAGTTGATCTGAAAAAGATAATATGATCCTGTAAACAGACTTGAAACAATACTTATCCTACATTGAGATACAAGGTATACCAGAATATGTAATGGAATAAATACTAGAGTTCCAACAAATATATCTACCAGCACATAAGACAAACATGATAAAATGATTAGTGCCGCACATAACCAGTAGAGTCAGGAATTGCATGTCAATGCTGAATCTGAACTGGAAGTAGGAACGGGTCATTACTTTGCTTGTATACTAGGGTTTTCAAATACTCTGTTTGATTGCTTTTTGTCAGTGGTAACACTTTAACTGCTTCACCATCAGAAGTTTGAGAAGGGAATACAGGGCTACTTTGAAGAATTTCTTCTATCATCTTCTTTCATGTATAAAGAAGAGTACAACATAGAAGCATGCAACAGTTGATGGGTCATTTTTCACCAGACCTTCATATTCAAAATCCAACTGCAAATTCTGTTTTCTTCAATAGCAACTAACTCTCGACCTGCTTATTAATCATCTAAAAGGAGAGAGTATCCTTAAAAAAACTTCAAATTTGACGCTCTATTTGTCTCTGCTTGGGTGTAAGCTAACAGTCAATAAAACTAACCATTTAAACAAACACATGGATGGAAGAAGTACTTGAAAATTAAAAGAGCAGAGATCAATATGCTAAACTATTCGACTTGTTCTCCCCTAAAACATTTTTCCCAGAAAAATAAAGAAATCAGCTATTGGTCCCAAATCTTAATCCAGTATAAGTATGATCTATAGCTCCAACCAATGTATAAAGTCCCACATTGACTAGAACCCACTCATGATATGACACATTGACGAGCAGCATGCAAAACAACCCCTAAGCTAAAACTATTTAGGAGAAAGTGCCGCACTTCTTCATGTTTGCATGCCAAACCATTCTTCTATTAGACAGACCGTGAAAATCAGTATACTAAAATCATAAAAATTACGTTTCAGTTCCAAATACATAAACCTCATAAATATATATCCCATATCTACAGCAGCATATCTGTTTGGCATATTTGTAACATATCCCCACAAAACCGCTTTTGCCAACTCTACACGTACCGTCCTTTTCCAAAAAGAAAACTCTACACGTAGATGCTGCTTAAGTCCACACATCAATCCACAGTGACAGAGTATTATACATAGAAATGGAAGATCATGCATACTAATCACGCTAACATACTATCCTAATCATCAGCAAGAAAAGAAAACTCAATAAGCAAACAACAGCGAAATGCGGAAAATGCTTGAGCAACGAAAATCACAAAATCTAAAGACCGCATCAATCACCACATAGAAAGACCTGGATAGCAAAATAATCATCAAGTGAAGATCCATAAAATCATTCCACCCAACTAAGAAGTTAACTGCACAATAGCACGGGAACCCAGAACCAGAAACCAGTTCCAAAACCAATCAACTAACTAAAGACAACTAGCATAAAAAAAAAAAAAAAAAAAAATTAAAGACAACTAGAAGTTACAGTAACAGAGATTACCATGAGCACAGAAGAAAAAAAAAACCTAGAATTCAGAAACACACTCCCCCACCGCAGAGAGAAAAGGAAGCAGGAAATAAAGAACCCAACTTTATCATAGCAGTAAACGACAAGTACTGCGTATTGGTTGACAAAATTCAAAACGGAGTATGGGAACTAAATTGTGGAGATTATGATCATAAATGCTAATGGGCAAGTAATTAAATAACGGCCAAATACCCACGGATAGAAACCAATTAATACCCAAAAAAGAATTCAACTTGGGAGAGAAACATCATAATTGATAGCGTGACCTGTAGTTTACCTTCACTATCACCCAACCGGAATCAAGACGAAACCCTAGCTGGTGACACGGCTGGTTTTGCGTGTGTGATTGATAGATAGATATACATACAGAGAGAGAGAGAGACAGAGAGGGAGACAGAGAGGGAGAGAGCCAAAGAAAAAAAAAAAAAAAAGAAAGAGACTTTCAACTTTATTGTGATTTCTCTATCTCTGCGAGCTTCAAAATTCTCTAGAACTGAAAAGTGTCTCTCTCCAAAGCTTTTGTTGTTTGTTTTGTTGCTCTTCGAAAAACCTCAATTTCTACTTGGAAAACCAGAGAGAGAGATGGAGAGAGAAGCAAGGCTTTCTTCTTTGTGGAAAAAAAAAAAAAAGAGAGAATTTTCTTTTGGTTTCCTAATTTGAAATGTTAAATACATAAAAAAATTTCCATTTTTCTTGTGAGTTTTTGTTTGCACAGTTGGGTTAACCAACCACACGTGCGACGCAGCCACGGCTTCTCTCTGTATTCCTAACCGGTGACCAGTTTGTCCGGAAAACCAGTGATGGATGGCCTTTTTACATGTTATAAAGATGATGGAATTCACTCATACAAATTTCATCAAGGTAATAATATAATGTTGATGAAAGTAATAAAACTTTAATAATAATATAAAAATAGAAAATAATAAACTTAAATGGGAGAGTTTAGGAAGATAGGTGTATGGAAGTAAGGAGAGAGTGAAGCTTATGGTACGATATCGAAAGTGTAAGTGTGTATGGAATAAAGGGGTATTTATAAATAAAAAAATGGAAGGATAAAAACAAATGAGTATGATTAATTTAATAAGATAAAATCAAAAGGATATTAGGTAAATAAAGATGGTATTAAGATTAGGACAAAATAGAATTATGAAGGGTAAATGACCAAAGAGATGAATCCAATTGGATGTTTGGTATTGGGGTAAAATATTTACCGAAGGTAAATTATGGTACGGTAAAAATGAGTTTTACTGAATGGTAATAATGACATTCACCACAATGTATTTACAACACTCCTCCTTGAATGTCATTGTACTTTGGATAGAATATGCTTCGGAAAAACTATCTCGTTAAAAACCTTACCAAGAAAAACCCAGTGGGATAAAAACTTGGTTGAGAAAAAAAGAATGCAGTGTGTATTCTGCTCTCCCTCATTCTGGCCTTCCTTAATGTCTCGAAGTCACCGTAAACTAATATTCTGTATCATCTTCCCAAAAGATGAAGTAGGAAGTGATTTCGTAAATAAATCCGTCAGGTTGTCACTTGAATGAATCTGTTGACATAAATATCACTTTTGGTGATATATGCTTTCAGAGGCGCGGGGAGCTCCTCAGCTGTATAAAACCACTCATGACGAGTAAAGAAGGATCCACTTTTGGTGGCAATCAGTACTTAAGTCCCTTTTGTGATTTCATAAAGCCTTGGAGACCGTGGCATCAGGATAGATTAAAAGAAGGAAATAATAGGACTATTGTCTTTGAGGATTTCAGAAAAGAAGGAGAGGGTTTTTAGTAAGACATGATGTATAAACACACAAGATTTTATTGATAATGGGAGTTCTGATGCCCCCTTTCAAAGTTCACACGCTCCCTTATATAGACGAGAGTATTGAAAAAAACAAACTAGAAAGGACAAAGGTAGGTGATGACTCATCATCCCACTTACAGCACACTTTAATAATACAACACAATTTTATAATACAACACACTTTATGCTTTATTTTCTGATTGGCTCCTCAGAATTGCAATCATGATACACATCTGTTATGTCTTCATCACTGTCGGAGTCAGGGTTTCTGGATGACCTGTATGGCCCTGCTTCAGTTTATGTGAACCTGGATGTGCTGGTTGGTACTGGAGGAATGTCATTGCAACAAAGCCAATGAGCCCAATTCAAGATTTCAATGGGAACTGTAGTGGGAGGATCTCTTTGTGGAGTGACAGGTCTTGCTTGAGTAGTGACCTTGGAGGTAGAAGCCAAGGTAGTGTTTCCAGAGGTAGAAGGTCCATTAAGACTATTTAAAAAACTCTTAGCTTCACCGACTAAACAAGGCATGTCAGCAATGGTTCCTTCTATGACCTTCCATATATGAACAACTAGTCGAGGGGCAACAGAGGAGTTATACTGGACATAAGGTCGATGTAGTACTATATAAGCAGCAATAGTGTTTCTTTGTGCAGGTGGATGAGTGATGTGAATTCTGGCAAGCTCTCTTCTCCACCAGGAGAAAGGAGAGAATGTCTGAAGAAAATACCAGCACTTAGAAGCACGAGCATTTCTATTCAAGAGATGACGGAGAACCCGATCCACAGGGATATGGAGAAGATAATAGTAAAGGGTGGTGAGGCACCAGTGGTAATAATACTTGCTCTTGAAATCTAGAATCTTTAGAAAAGAAGAATTGTCCATCTATATTTTGAAGTGATGTCCAATCAAATGGAATTCAAATTTTTTGATTCCATTTTTGACTGCTAGGATTTCTTTGTAGATGGTGTGATCATGCTTTTTATGAGTCTTTGAAATGTCCGCTAGCATGTCCACAAAGATGTTTGATGTTATCAATTTCTTCAAGTAGGATAGCACCCCAATAATGATCACTGGCATCAGTATGAAGAATTCTTTTTCCCTCAGAGGGAATCTTCAGTGGTGGAGGATTTTGAGCCACTTGCTTCAACTGCTGGACAGCCGTGGTTTGTTCAGGATCCCATGGTGGAGCAATTTTTGTCAGCATTTGTGATAAGGCTGAGGTGTAAGTAGCTACTTTTGGAATGACATTACGAAGATAATTGACAATTCTAAGAAATTGCTGAATTTCCTTTGGGGACAGGTGTTCATCAGGAAATGTGAGCAATTCATGTGCGATATGTGGTCTTGGAACGTAGTGGCCTGATGAGATTCTCATACCAAGAAAATCCACTTGCATTTGTCCAATAAAACTCTTCTTTTTTGACAACATAATCCCATATTTTTGAACAAGGGCTTGGAAATCTTCCAATAATGCACGATGCGATTCCTCATCTTTTGAAAAGAGAAGAATATCATCAATGTACACCAAAGTACTGTGGAGTATTGGTGCGAATATTCTTGTCATAGCTTTTTGGAAGAGAGAAGGGGCTACTTTTAACCCAAATGGCATAACTGTCCATTGGTATTGGGCATCTGGAATGCAGAATGCTATTTTTGGGCGATCCTCTGGATGGATATCGAGTTGCCAAAACCCTGCCTTAAGATCAAACTTGGAGAAGATGAAGGCTTCTTTGAGATGAACAAACAAATTCTCAATCTTCGGAATAGGGAACTTATCATCCTGCAGGAAATGATTAAGTGGCTTATAGTCAATAACAAGCCTCTTTTTTCCCCGTAATTTTTCCATACGTTTTTCCACATAGAATGCTTGGCATGCCCATTCTGCTTTTGTGGGTTCAATCAATTTCAAAGAAAGCAATTGACGAGCAAGTACCAAGTCTGAAGGAGTCATGCCAGGATGAGTGGCTTTTGTTGGATTGATATCTTCATTTTTCTTGAAGGGTAAGGAGATGTAAAACTCCTTGTTTTTCCATAATGGAAAAGGATGATGGAAATCTGCATGAGAGTCTGCACAAGTCTTGAGAAATTGGTCGCGAACAGCTTCAAAAGATTTTACGACTTGGGTCATCTTGATGATATCCGTGTAAGGCTTAAAAAACCTTTTGTATTTGAGCCCATTTGTAGAGACTTGGCCTTTTGATAGATGTCAAATCCAACTACTATGTCACGATCTGGGAGATGTGATCCAAGGACTTTGACCCAGACAATGCATCCTGGGAAGAACTGGATCCCTATCCTCTGCTCCGTAATAAGATGAGTTGTAAAAAATTTTCCATCTGCAGCCCGGAAGTGTTGATCATGTTTGGCCCAATAATGGACTGGCAAGATTTCTTGGTTCATTATACTTTTTTGGGCTCCTGTATCCATGAATCCAATAGCCGAGATGGGCTTTACATATTTGGCTGGCAGGATTGACAAGTTAACAGATGGGTTGGACAAAGTGGGTTGAGATGACTGAGCCATAAAGATTGGAACTTCATCCTCAGTTGATGACAAGCTGGAATCCATATCTTCATCATCTATGACAGCAAGGGGAAATATGGTTTCATGATTCATCTCTTCTTGTTCAGAATATAGGGATTCAATGTCTTCGTCAAAATCGTTAAGATCAATCTGTTGTGTCATGTTTGCTGATTTAGCAGGCTTTACTGGACATTTTTTTGCAAAATGTCCTTTCTTTCCACAGATATAGCATCGATCAGTATTTTTCCCTTTTCTCATTTTCTTCTTAAAGAACCTGTGTTGGCCCTTTGTCTTTCGGAAAGGCTTCCATTTTTTGGATTTTCCTTTGGACTGCTTTTTGAAGAATCCATGAGTTGATTTTTTGCACGAACACAGTGTATCCTTGCATTTGATCTTCGAAAATGGCTTCTTGCAATGGACCTTTGTGGTCAGGAACTTCGAAAAATAATCTTGATTTTCACAGGGTGCTTCTACCCATTCAAGCACCAACTGATGGAGTATGCCAATGGTTATTGTACCGACATCAATTTTTTTGTGTAGTGATTGCTCTGCGAACAGAAGGCCGAAGTTCATCAGGAAGTGAAGATAGATACATTTGATTCAACGTATTTACAGAGTTGGCATCTGTAATCAGTCTCTAGTAGTACTTCAACATTCTCTGATAATGATAATCAAGATCTTTTCTCTTCATGGAACAACATTTCATCTGATAGAATTCCGATTCTTGCCTTTGTTTGAGTTTTAATGGGTCACCAAGAAATGACTGGTAGAAATAAGCAATAACTTCTTCTGAATCTTTAGCAGTGTGAAGTTTTGCCTTTGAAGTGTCATTCATCTTGTTGAACCATTCCCACAATGTTCCAATGAGCCTAGATGTGAATTCCTTCAGGATAAGATAGAGAGATTGACCTGTAACCGTTCATTGGTTATCTATCCATGCTCGGAATTCAGTAAACCGAGACTGCCACTTAGATGGTGGAATGTCATCAATAGTAAACCATGGTCCTCCAGTTGGCTTAGGAGGTGGGTCAAGCATAGCATCAACCATTAGAGTGTCTTCCGAGGTTTGAGGTTGAGCTGGGATAGACTGAGCTCTATCTTGAGGCTGGCCATATCCGGGGTGATCATCCGGGACTTCCTCAACATGAGTTTGTGTAGACGATGTGGCCGCCGTAGCCATACAAAGTTGGATAATATCAGTCTGTTCTTCTTCTGAGGTCCAAACTTTAAAAATTTAATCTGAGTCTTCAGAAGACTAAGACTCTTGATCTGGCATAGCCTGTGGTGCTGTCGTGGAAGTACCATATTATGGCATATGCCGTTTCCCTGCCTATTTGGAGGAGAGTGTCTCTGAACTTTGTTCTTCTGAACTTCTAGAGGAGGAATGGAGTTTAGACGGGCGCTGGACACCAAAAGTTGCTGAATGAGTTGGTGGGACTGTTCCAAAGACAAGAGGAGGAAAAGGCGGTACATAGGGTTGTGAGGGTTGTGATGGAGCAAAGAATGGGAATTGAGGGGGTACTGGCTGCTAATGGTATTGTGGTGTGGAATATAAAGGTGAGGGTTGTGTAGGTGACGACTGTTTTCTTTTTTGTCTTTTGGCTTCCTTTTGTTTTGCCCTTTCAACCTCTCTTTGTCAGATTTTGACAAAACCATCTAAGTCTTCACGGAGCTGTTTTAATTCAGCATCCTTGCGACTTCTTTCTGGATCAATGACTAGCCTTCGGGTGTGATTAATTTCTTTGAGCTCCGCTTCAAGGGTTGTAACTTTTGAACATAGCCGTTGTTCTGTAGCCAAAAGATCTGCTAGAATCACATCCACTTTCTGTTCTGTTCGAGAAGTGATCTACACCACTTGAGAAAGTTTCTCTGAGATCTCCTTTGTTTGATGATGCTGGGCCTTAACGGCTTGAGACTGACAGTTAAGTACATGTTCCATCTGAGAAGGCATGACTCTTTGGCCATCGGGCTGTATGGCTTGCGGTGGAGAGATAAAAGGTCGGCTTGAGATCCTTGTGGAAGGATCAGTGGTGGGATTGAGAGGAGGGAAATCTGCTTCTTCAAACATCATGCAAGATTGCAGTGGTGGTTTCCTTTCCATTGGTTGAAAACCTTTTTGAAAATTTTTTGCCTCCATTGTGCACGAGATAAGTCCTTCTTTAGACAAAATGTCCAAGGCCTTTGCATAAGCTAGAAGTGGAGGAGGAGGACTGAGTTGGCATGGTCCTATTTAAGGGGCACTTGGCTCTCTTAGTCCTGGCCTTCTCTGTGTCAGAGGACTCTTACATGGAGATAAGTGCTTCTTCCTTGTAGGATTGGATGATGGTGGAGGGATACGTTCAAGATCCAATTCTGCTATATCGTCATAATCACATCCGGAATCACACATAGTTGGGTCTGGTGCCCAGACAAAATGTCCATTGACATGTGATACAAAAACAGGTGTTCCATCGGGAAATAAATAACTGATGGGGACTTTTTCCCTTGGCGTCTTCAAAGGGATTATCATGCAAGAGTGGAAGAAAGAGGAGTCAGAAGTTGAAGATGACTCCGGATGAACATAGGTTATTTTTACCGTCCCATCAGGTTGTTTCTGGAAAGAAGATTCCATAATCTGGATTGGTTGCTCATTCTTGAGCAATTTTTCGTAATTAGTAAGCCATTCACGAGGAATTAGCTTAACTAATTCTTCCTGAGATAATTGTCGTGGAGGTTGAACAATTGTTGGAACCTTATCAGTATCAGCATAGATGAATAATGGATCTATAGAAATGCCTGAAAAGTTGAGATTGATTGCATGGTCTTGCAACCTGTAGACTAGCTGATGATGCAGAGTTGCTGCAATAGACGAGGCTGTTTGCTCTGCCCCATAGATCTGTATCTGAATTTTCAAGGCCTTTGACAAGTTTTCATCAAGGAGAGACATATTGAAGTTTGGGAAAAATGTTAGAACAAAACTTCCCGAATTCAATGTTGTTAGAATAGTTCATATAACAGCATGCTCATATTGTAGATAATGAGTATCAAGAAGTGACAATCTGGCTGTTACAGGTAAGCCTTGTCATCCATGATAAGAAAAGATGAGTCGAATTGCTCCAAGGTGGAGATGCAAGTAACCCTATCTTATCCATTGATTGATGAAAATAGGGGGAATCTCAATTGTAACATATTGTTCTGCAACTGTAGCCTTCAAGACACAGTGATTCATCTTCGAAGACTGGATGTACTCCTTTACCATGGGACAGCGAGAGGAGAAAAGAGTCTTTATGGCTCGAGAAATAGAACTTTTTTTGTAAATAGTATAAGGATTAACAAGTGGAAGAGTTGAATCCTCAATCCTAACATCTTATAGGATATGACTAATTTCAATTAAGTGATCAATTTTATATGATTGGGTTCTTTTGAAAGATTCAGGAAGAGAAATAGCTGAGAAGGAGGTGAGTGCTTGGGATGGGCTATAGATGGTATTAGTTTCTTGGGTTTCACTCATGGTTTATGTATTCTTCTCTTACTCTCCTTTCAGAACAATAGTATTTCTTACTTCTTCTTTTGTAAAACTCTGATACTATCCCGGAGTTCAAAAGAGCCTACTGGCTCCGCTACCATAGAGGCGCCGGGAGCTCCTCAGCTGTATAAAACCACTGATGACGAGTAAAGTAGGATCCACTTTTGGTGGCAATCGGTACTCAACCCCTTTTGTGATTTCATAATTTGTCGTTGCAACATCTTCCTCGCTATCTTGTTTTGTGGTCGCCATGATACAACAGTTCCTTCATGTGTAAAGAAGTAGCATGTGTCTGCCTGTACTTTATGTAGATTAAATAAATGACTTGCATCTGCAAAACCAACTATATTCTCCTTAGACTCACAAGGTTAAATAATTTTAATGTAGATATATTTGAGCAAAGTTATATCTTGCTACGATATGGTACTTCATGACCAATCTAATTTTTCCAAGATTTTTCTTCTCAAACTCTTTCTTTAAACGTGCACGGTTTTGGAAACTTCTTCAGGAATTTCAATAATATTTAAATCACAAACAAACATAATAATGAAATTCACATATAGATCTAAATCATCAGCAAAAAAAATAGCAATAATAATAAAGTCACAGATGCACTAATTAAATAAAATACATAGAGCATATATGCAAGCATGATTATATTACAATATCCAAATTGGTTCAAACCATGTAAATATCAATTTAGTTTAATTGAGTATATTCCCGGGAATTAGTTGCTTCAGGCAACTTGAATCCTTCAGGGATTCTTATGTAGGCTGTAAGAACATCCACTAGACGCATTTCTAGTTTTTCACATACTGCCACACTTATTAAATAATAAAAAAATAATTGTATCCACCACAGGGGAGTATGTCTCCTCATAATTAATTCCGGATCATTGGGTAAAACTTGTGCTACAAACTGTGCTTTATATCTCACTTTATTTTATTTTTGCACTAATACCCATTTATAACCGACCGATTTTACACCATCAGGTGTAGGGACTACAGGCCCAAAAAATTCTCGCTTTATAAGTGAGTCTAACTCAGCCTTAGCAGCGTCTTTTCACTTTGGCCAATCATTTTTGCATCTACTCTCATTAACAGATGTAGGTTTATAATCCTCATTTTTTTCATAATATTTAGCGCTCTATTAGATGCAAAAGTTCTGTCGACGGTTATATCACTTCGGTTCCATCTTGTTCCTGACACAATTGATCGAGATCTCATCATTTTCATTTATTTCAGGCACCTGAGTTACTTCTGGAACTTTATCGATTTTGTCAGGAACCTCTTCTGGAAGATTTTCCTCTTCTTGAGGATTTTCAATTTGAACCTCTATTGGAGGTTTTATTTTCTCGCTGGTGCCATCTTATATCTTTACTCATTTCCTTTATCAAGAATTTTTTATCTTTGGAACCGAGTAATCTTCCACGCTTCTGGCGTGCTTTAGATTGATTTGCATTCTTTGATTGTTCTTCAGGAACATTAATTTGAATAGGAGCATTAGCAGCTGATATATAAGATTTGGTCACTCTGTTTAGATCAATAATGTGTCTGGCAATTGATTTATCAAATTTGCAAATAAATCATCTTTTGAACTTCAGGTTCACACTAATTTGTTCGAGGATAAAAAAACTAGATATTGATATAGCATTTTAATAATCTCTAAATCCAGCTGCTTATTTTCTCCCCCTGATGTTGGATAAATTTCTTCAATAAATTAATAATAAGCAAATCTTGTTGTAAATAAATCTCCGGTCAATGGTTTTAATTGTTTTCTAACTAATGGAGATCCATATCCAACATATACTCCCAATCTTCTTTAAGGACCAATTTTACTATACTGTGGTGGAGCAATTGACACATATACTGCACAACCAATGGTTCGAAGATGGGAGATATTAGGTTCGTGACCATGAACTAATTGAATGGGAGAGAGTTTATGATAATTTGTTGGCCTGATGCGCACAATGCTTGCTAGATGCAAAATAGCATGTCCCCAAGTAATAATGAGGAGTTTCCATGTCATCAATAATGACCTTGCAATTAATTAGAGACATTTGATAAATGGTTCGCTAGACCGTTTTCAGTGTGAACATAAACTACAGGATGTTCAACCATAAATCCAATTGACATATTAAAACTAAATTCACCAGCATTATCAAGACGTATAGTCTTAATAGCATGATTAGGGAAGTGTGCTCGCAATTTGATTAACTGCAATAATAAGGGCGCAAATGCCAAATTGTGTGAAGACAATAAGCACACACATGGGACCATCTAGTTGATGCATCGATGAAAACCATAAAATGCCTAAATGGTCCACATAGTGGATGTATATATCCACAAATATTTCTCTGAATTCTTTCCAAAGAATGCTGGTGATTCTAGGCCAATCTTGTTATATGCAGGCCGAATAATTAATTTTTCATGTGAGCAAGCAAGCACATGAAAATTCATTGGATTGGAAAAACTTCTGGTTTTTTAATGAACGGGCAAATTAATTTTTAATAATCTCACGCATCATTATTGATCCGAGATGGCCAAACCGGTCATGCCAAACAGTAAATCCATCAGCAAACTTCTAGTTGGTGCTGCTTCGGGCTGTGCAAACTATATATTTAATAACTTAGGAAAAATTATTTGCTAGTTTCAGGCTGTTATATGCCAGCTTCAGGCTATTGTGTACCAGTTTAAAATTACTGTGTGCCACTCATAATTGATGACAGAAAAATTAAATGATTGAACAATTATTAATGTAACGACAAACTTTTTCGAAAAACAAATCCTTTAAGAAAGAAAATGCTTTGGAGTTTTGTGAAAAATAATTCACATTTCTAATCACTCAAATTTCTCTTTGATCTTTCCGGAGAAGGAAAACGGGTCCACATTTGAAAAACAGACGTCTTGCTTTCTAAGCTCAGAGTATAAGAAGGGAGGAGAGTTATGTGGTGGAAAACAGAAAGATTCAGAAAAACACAATGAGAATAAGATGCCTTCCCCGACTAGTGTCTTCTTTGTTGAGGATGCATCTCTTGGAAGGAGGAATAGGTTAGCATATAGTTTGGTGAATGAGCGAAATGAGGAATTACCGAATGAGCTCGCAAGAATTCCTCGTTTGGTTTTTGTTGATGAGCTCTATTCGTCTAGGTTCTTTGTAACTCCTATGGAAGAAACTTTTTTCTTGGAGGACCAAGGCAACCTAGGGGTTTCTTTTTATGGCTCGACCAATTCTATTATGTTTTTCATTTCTGATAGACTTCAGGAATTCCAGCTAGAGTCTTTTTGTAACTTTTGAATCAGAGTAGTTATTATCAAGTTTCCATGATGGCTCGGAGTGTCCCTAGAGTATCTAGGTTGCCGCCTACTTGGCCTAAAGTTCGACTACTGCTGTGGAATTACGGAGGAGTAGCCAGACGATCTCAAGATTTTCTATGTACCTTAAGGGATCTAAAGAATCAGTACAAACCTATTATGGTATTGATCACCGAAACTTTGTGGCAACCTGAAGAAGATCATGGAGTCATTCCACTCCGTTTTCCTCCAGCAAATCGGTTCAAGCTTTCAGGCGAACATAACATGGGAGGTATGTAGTTCTCTTGGAACGAGAGTGTTAGGGTCAACATCAACAATGATGCTCAAAGTTTTAGAGTCAATGTTGTACCCAATAGATAATAAATATATATAAATAATTATTTAAACTTATGTATGAGAACAATTACCTCTATGTGAATGTTCTCCAATAATATATCTATAATGCAATAATAATATAAATATGCATGTAATATGTTAATCGTATGGAGCAGGCTGACTTGGGATTCTTTTTTCTTATCATGATTATTTCCATTATTCACGAGATTTACATGTTTTCTCTTTGTCTTGCCATTGTTATAACCAGTACGGTCATAATAATTAGAACGGTTTCTTTCACATCCACGTCCACATCTGCGGCCACAACTTTGTCTACAACCATTACCAAAATTATAATTATATTATCGCATTCGCTTCAGGGAATGGAGCACAACTAATTGGATGGGATTCATAATATTTTTTTTATTTATAGCTCATTATTTTATTCTGCCACAATGAGGCATGAGATTAAATTCAAACATTTCATGAATTCTTTTTCACCATATTGCTATTGCAGGAGCATATTTGATGTATGAAAAGTGGAGATTTTTTTTTGTATCAGCATCAGTAATATATTCCCCATACAATTTCATCTGAGAACTTATCCGAAATATAATTGAATTATATTCGTGCATAGATTTGAAATCTTGCAACCTCAAATGCATACACCTGTAATAAAATCTTGAGAGAATAACCATCTTCTGGTGGTCATAACTTTCTTTTGAATTCTTCTAAAGATCTGTCGGATCTTTAACAGTAAGACATCCAGTCTTTTAAACTATCATAAAAGATGATGGCGAAGGAAAAAATATAACTTTTGACTTATTTAAAATAATTTCTCCTGAAAATGTCAAGGGCTTCAAATTCAAGTTTTATAATATTGGTCACAATAATAGTAGTAAAATGATAACGAAAGAAATAAAACAAATAATAAGAGTAGTAAAATGATAATATAGAATATGTATTATATATAAGCTTACTCAATAAATCTTTCAGAAATATTAGTAGGATAATAATATAGAATATGTAATATATATACGCTTACTCGATAAATCTTTCAGCAATATTAATAGAATAATAATATAGAATATTTATACGCTTACTCGATAAATCTTTCAGCATTATTACTAGAATACTAATATAGAATATATAATATATGTATGCACTCAGCAATATAAGTACTATACATGTATAATATATAAATGATAAAAGTAGTAATGAGAAAATTTTTAGCATTAATTATCTTAGTTGGATAGAGACTCGTGCTATAACGTGTTATAAAATTGATGATGGAATTCACTCTTTGATAGAATAATATAAGTTTAATCAAGGTAATAATATAATCTTGATGAAAGTAATACAACTTTAATGGTAATATAAAAATGGAAATAAGAAACTTAAATGGGGGAGTTTAGGAAGATAGGTGTATGGAAATAAGGAGAGAGTGAAGTTTATGGTAGGATATCCAAAGTGTAAATGTGTATGGAATAAGGGAGTATTTATAGGTAAAAAATGGGAGGATAAAAACAAATGAGTATGATTAATTTAATAAGATAAAATCAAAATATATTAGGTAAAGAAAGATGGTATTAAGATTAGGACAAAATACAATTACGAAGGATAAATGACCAAAGAGATGAATCCAATTGGATGTTTGGTATTGGGGTAAAATATTTACGAAGGATAAATTCTGGTACGGTAAAAATGAGTTTTACTGGATGGTGACAATGACATTCATCATAATTTATTTACACTACCTTTTTCCTTTTTTCCTTTTCCATTTTCCATTTTAAGTATTTATTTTAAATTATTTTGAGGATGGAAAGTAGGGATAAATACATTGGAAGTCCTAAACTTTTTACTTCATTTTTCAGTTAAGTCCTATAACTTGGAAAAAAGCATATTCAAGTCCTAAATTATTTATTAGTAATTCAACTAAGTCCTAAACTAATTTTTTGCTAATAATGACCCTTAAGTGTATAACTTGTTGGTCCCTAACACTGTAAAATAACTATTAAAATCCTTTAATTTTAATTTTAATTAATTAAGTCTTTGATTCCTAAAAAACCTTAATTTTTAAAAATATTAAAATCTAAAATTTACATAAACCCCCAAAAAATTTTAAACTTTAAACCTAGATACTTTAAACTTTAAAATTTGAATCCTAACTTTAAAAAATTAAAATATAAAATTTTATACCTTAAATGTAGACTCTAAACCTTAAAGCAAATAATTTTAAACCCCAAACTTTAAACCATTAATCATAAAAATATCAAACAATAAATCCTAAACTTATGAACCCCAAATACTTAAATTTAAAAATTTTATACCTTAAAATTTTTACAATTTGAAATTATAAAAGTTAAAATTCCTAGATTGTAAATAATAAATCTTAAAACTTAAATACTAAACTATAAACTTTAAAACTCCGAATCCTAAAAACTAAACTATAAATCTTATGAACCTGAAAATCTGAATTCCTAAAAATTTAATTCTTAAAATTCTTAGATCTTAAAAATTTTAAATTCTGAAATCTTTATACCCTTAATCTTACATTAAAATAATGAATCATAAGCAAGTGGCTGACCTAAAAAATATGACTCGGGATCCCGAATGTCAAAATGCCACTAGCACAATTTGAACCCTAGACCTAATGGTTAAAGTACAACTGCCAGAACCATTAAACTACTTATTTTTTGTTGGTAAAATAAAGTTTAGGTTAAGGGGAGGTTCTATAGGCTAGGGTCAGAATAAACCACCAAATGCAGTAAGTGCTTACAGTAGTATTTACAAATTATCCACCAAGACAGATGATCGGTCGAGTTCAAACTATCAACCTTAAGGGTGATACAGCAACACTACCAGAACAAAACTAGATAGTACCTCCTAATCAATCCAAACCACCAAGATCGAAATTAACTCAACCAAATTAGGATTTCAGCAACTACCTCTTCACCTCAAAACAAAACAAAGTTGTTAAGCAACAATAGGGTAATAATCACTAAGAGTCTTGATAACATCACAAGCAAAAAAATCACTTGATAAGTACATAAAATCCCTGAAATAAATAAGAGAGAAATCAATTCTAACTTGCAAAGAAATCTAAGGAAAGAAAACCTCAAACTTTATTATCAAATAGCAATAGTTATGTGTTATGAAAATAAAACCCTAAAGACCTATTTATAGAGTGTCCAAGTCGGCAACACAAGGCTCCTTTACCAACTTGGAACTGTCTTCCAATCGTAGGCCTAAGTCAGCCACCTCTCTTATTTGGACTAGGT
This sequence comes from Turnera subulata, assembly GCA_028386065.3. NCBI lineage: Eukaryota > Viridiplantae > Streptophyta > Magnoliopsida > Malpighiales > Passifloraceae > Turnera > Turnera subulata. The sequence continues at coordinate 25,473 of JAKUCV010003008.1, forward strand.
TTTGACTTTTTAATCCAACAACATATTGGACTAATTAAAACCCAACAAAAATAAACCCAACTAAAATAACTAAAGCCCATAAATTATTTATGGCCAAAATAACAATAATAACCCAAATAATAAAAGACTTATGCCGAAATTTATTTAATTATTTTTATGAAATAAAATCGACAACTTATTTATAAAACAAAAGATATATGTCGACATAGGGCCCACATGCTCCAGTCGACTAGGCTTCTTCTCCAATGATAGAAACAAATGTTGGTTTCTTCTTGTACTCCTCTCCAAGCTTGATCATCTTGTCTTCTTGCAATTCTTGATCAATCAAAGCTTGAACAAAGTACAGCATGTGATTCTTGATCATCTTTAATCGAGCCCTTGTGATTGGTCCTTGAGGCAAGCTAACAACGCCATCTCCTTCTTCAGTTCCACTTGGTGCTTGCTTACTTGCATCATTCCCTCCCACCTCAAAAGGATTCGGCCTCGAATTTGTACCTACATTGTCAAAGGGAGAAAGATCATCAACATTAAATGTAGCACTCACTGCATACTCACCAGGCAGATCTATCTTTTAAGCATTGTCATTGATGCGCTCCAACACTTGAAAAGGACCATCTCCTCTTGGATCCAACTTAGATTTCCTTTGCTTAGGAAATCTCTCATTCCTAAAATGCACCCAAACCCAATCTCTAGGCTCAAACCTAACAAGCTTGCGCCCTTGATTAGCCTTTTGCGCCACTTTAGTGTTCTTTTCCTCAATGTGCTTGCGAGCCTTCTCATGAATAGTTTTAACTAACTTAGCTCTTTGATGCCATCTAAATTAACAATCTCATTCAAAGGTAAGGCAACAAATCCAAAGGGGTTAGTAGATTAAAACCATGCACAATCTCAAATAGAGAATAACCTGTAGAAGAATGAATGCTCCTATTATAAGCAAACTCAATCAGTGGCGAACAATCTTCCCTAGTTTTTAAATTCTTGCCCACAACAGTACGTAATAAAGATCCTAAATTTCTATTAACCACTTCAGTCTGGCTATCAGTTTGAGGGTGACAAGTAGCAAAAAAACAACAACTTAGTGCCAAATTTACTCCATAAAACACACCAGAAGTGACTCAAAAATTTAGTATCTCTATTAGAAATAATTGTCCTAGGAATGCCATGCAAACGAACTACATCCCTAAAGAACAAATCAGCAACATGTGTAGCATCATCAGTTTTATGACAAGCAATAAAATGAGCCGTTTTACTAAACTGATCAACGACAACAAAGATGCTATCACAACCTTTCCTTGTCCTAGGTAATCCAATCATAAAATCTATAGAAATATAAGTCCAATGACCATCAAGAATAGGTAATGGCGTGTCGACATGTAACATAGCCATTACAAACATGCTTAACATTCTTCTTCATATTAGGCCACTAAAAGTGTTCCTGCAGAATGTCAAGGGTTTTAGCAATACCAAAGTGACCTACCAGGCCAATGAATTCTAAAAGGCCAAGGTAAGCTAGGTAAGCGCCATGCTAAATG
>JAKUCV010003009.1:0-116679 GCA_028386065.3 Turnera subulata
TTTAAAGTCTTCCGCTGTGCATACTTTTGTTATTATTGGGCCATTGGGCCGGATTTATTATTGTTGATGTTTATCATTTTGGGCCGTTGGGCCCGAGTTATCGTTTTATGCACTGTATGCTTGGGTTTGTCTAGTTGGGTTGTTACAGTTCCGGCTCGTGTTTACTGTGTACGGTAAATTCGGGTCGGGGCGTTTCAGTAAAAACCAGAGCCAAAGAAGAGAATTGATATTGATGAATGAAAAATAAAGAAAAAAATTAAATTTACGTATAATAGCTTTTACCTAAAATATTTTTCTTCATTTAATACTAACTTTCATTTAATATTCAAGAATGAACAAATAACATGGGACAAAAGTTATATCAAAGTGAAGATCAAAACCAAGTCATTGCAATATCAGACATCAGAATAGGAGAATACAATGGCAAACGAGTAACGAAAATTGTTTGCAAGCATTATATATATATATATATAGTAACTAAGAAATTTATATTTAACTCTCAGGCATGCTCCAACTATCAATGACATTTACCACAACCATCATGGTAAATCAAAAAATACAAGAAGCCATCCAGATTCAAGACTGGTAAGTGTATTATCTATTTCAGTTAAAAATGACATAAGAAAAAAATCTATACTAATTTTTTAAAAACGGGTTTGGGAAATGACAAAAAGAAGATATTCAAATTATACAACAACCATAAACAAAAAGGATGAGAGATGCTGCAAAATTTACTATATAGGATATACAGAACATGAGTAGTACAACAACAATAAAGGTAAGTATGTAAGTTTAATAATGCTAATATATATACTTTCACAATAATATATATTTGATTCGAATTAACCAAAATATTGGATGTATGTAGGTCATATATTGTTCCTTCCAAGCTGAAATTATGAAGGTAAAAAACAAAGAAAAAATATGATATCATGCATGCAAAAGGTGTGGAACGAAAGTAGATGTTTTAGACAACAAAACACGATGTGAAGGAAAAAAATGCAATAGATATGATGGATACAAACCAAGGTATAAGCATTATAAAAATTCTAAAATGGCTTATCCTTGCTAAATATTTATATTAATTTTTTTTTTAACATATCAAATTTTTATAGATACATGCTAAGACTCGAAGTGTCTGACAGAAAAGATAATGCATTGGTAACTATATTTGACGACGCAAAAATGATAATTGGATGTGATGTGACTAATTATATTGCGATGGTAGGAGATGAGGTAAATAATGAATGATAAGTAAAAACAAATCTATTTTTGAATAGGTATTTACAAATTTAAATTTCTATTTTGTAGGCAAAGCAAGAATAGAAAAAGTTTATGGATTGTCAAGACGAGGAATATATTTTCTTAGTGAGGGTGAACAAAGCAAACAACTCAGATAAAAAAAAAAAAGACAATTTGTTGCAGAGGAAGTGCGAAAGACAACTATTTTTTTTTATGCTAAAGACAACTATTGAAGAAAAAAATGAAAAAGAAGTTGGAATTGCAGGTTTAGAGGTCAGAAAAAAAAAACATCATCTTTATTGAAGATGAAGACAACTACGTACAACCGATTATGAAGAAAATTAAGAAGGAAAAAGAATAAATTATTGTTATTAGCTTATATACTATACTATTATTATAATTAATATTTAGACGATATATTATTAATTTTTAATTAAAACAATGTTATCATTTTATTATTATTGATGATTGATGGTATAAATAATTACTATTTAGATTAAATTTTTAAGAAAAATGAAAACAAACTTCTCATATTCGTAATTTTAAAAGATAATACTACACCATGTGCATCGCACGTGCACAAAAACTAGTATTATATAAAAGCACCAACTCTAAAAAAAGCTGGTAAATTGACCCAATTACCCTTAATTATTTATTATTGACTCAACTACCCTTCTTTATTTAGTTATTACTATTATTGTATCTAAAAGAAAAACTTAACTCCACCCATAACGTTTTCAAAATTTTGATTCACTCATTATTATATTCTAATAAGAGAAGGATTTTGTATATTTTGTTTCTTTTTTAATAAGGAATAAGAATATACTGTATGAAAAATTTAATATCTAAGCATCAAAATCATTCTCCATATATTTTAGCCTGGTATGTTTTATTATTGTCTCTTCTTTCAAATCCAACTGAAAAATATTACATACTGGATTTCTTTCAAGTTGGTCATTTAAAGCGCGTGATCCTGTATTAGTTGTGTATGCATGGTTACAATTGAGTCCACGAGATTACGAAGTTGAACCCCCATATTTTTTTTCCTTTTTCCTTCCAATTTTACCATCTTCTTTCAACATATTTCCTTTGGGTACAAACGGGACATACATGAATACACCGCTGATTACGTTTTTCTTCTTTTGGGTAGTTGTAGTTGACTTCAAAGAAACAAAGTTCGTGCGCTATTCAATTGATCAGTAAGTTTAATCATCACGTTGTCTTCAAGGTGAGGTTGAAATTAAAAAAAAAAAACTTTTAGGAAAACAAAAAATGAAACGCCCCGACCCGTATTTACCGTACACAGTAAACACGTGACGGAACTGTGACGACCCAACCATACCAAGCCCAGCATACAGTGTATACAACAGAAACTTGGGCTCAACAGCCCAAAATAAAAACATCAACAATAACTCAACCGGCCCAATGGCCCAATAATATCAAATTACTGCACAGCGGAAGCCTTAATAACTCACATAAACACTGTATGCGACATAGATGCAAACTATGGATCCAAGTCCTGTCCAAGGGATAACGCCGCAGCCTGTCTGGAATGCACCAATCCCGTACAACAAATAACTCATCCTACGGGATGAAAGCCCGCAGGTGAGGGGTGAGTCCGAAGTGCTCACCGACGAAGGATAGACAATCAATATGCACACTAAAATTACTCAAGTCGAAAACAAGGAAAAACTGCCAAAACAAATCAAAAGACTCAAATAAAATCCAATTTCCAATTTTATCTTCTTCGGGCCCCGTCACGGATAAGCTAGGGGTCAGACCTGGTTATCAACACATTCCGGGTGCCAGACCAAATCCAGAGAACCCAGGGATCGACATCTCAAAAATACGAACCCAGGGATAGACATCCCAAAAATAATCACGGGATAGACATCCCAAGCATAGACATGCTTATCACAAGAACCCAGGTCACGGCCACCACGAAATAGTCTTAAACCATCGAGTCGTACCACTACTTACCACGTGACAATTAAATTATCATCATCAAAATCAAATCACAGGGATCAACATCCCTAACCAAAATACCGGGATAGACATCCCTATCCAAAATCAAGGATCGACATCTTCATCACAATTTATTATTAATTCCATTATCTGTTGTACCAAAAAGACTCAAGGATAAACATCCAAAAACCAACATGGGATAAACATCCCGACAACAAACAAGACCATGGGATAAACATCCCGAACCCAACCACAGCAAATGCAATAATCATCAAACACGATATACCGAGTAATACAGGCACATATTGAAGGAAATCCATCCTCACCTTGGCCGATTACTCAACTCCGGAGACAATGACCGGTCCGACGCCGGCTCCTCGGGAAACTGCCCGATATCCCAACCTATACAACAAAACAATATATACACATAAATGCACATAATCGGTATACTATGATGCCAATACTGCGAAATATACCCATCCCGATTTATAGCCTTTATTATCTTTTTCCACCATAATTATCCCTTTTTCCGAAAATATATCGTATGCATATAAGGTTACAAAAATATATTTCCAAAACTATTAAATCAAAAAATTTTCATAAAATAATATAATTTTTCCAAAATAATAATTACCATAATTTTTCTGGAATTATAACATATGTATATATTTTCCATAATATTTCCATAAAAATTATTATGCTTCCCAAAATATAATTTCTAAGTATTATTATCTTTAGAAAACTCCATTTCCAGAAAGTATATTCACATAAACTTATTTTCTGAAAATAAATACGAATTAATAAATACACATATATATTTCCAAACATAAAATACTTTTCCAAACAATCATAAATCAACATAATTATATATATATTTCAGAAATATACCTATATATATTTTCCAAGAATAATAACATATACATATTGTATTCCAGAGAAATAATAACACATAATTAAAATTTCCAGAAATATTTTCAAGGTATATATATATTTTTGAAACAAACCATAATAATAATTTACAAACAAAACATAATTATCTTAATTTTAAAGAATCAAAGTATATATGTTTTCTAAACCCCAGCCCATAATATTACATATAATTTTCCAAAATAATATCTACCCTTTTTCTTCAGAAATTAGTTAGCAGAAATTAGTTATATATATATATATGTATATATATTATTATTTATTATTTTTTTTGAAAAAAAAGAAGGAGATCCAGACTGTGCGCGACCTGCCCAAATGAATCGGGTCTCACCTTAGGAACGGCGGTCGGCGGCGCGACAACGCGAGGGGAAGTTGGCGAGGCAAGAAAAGACGCTGGCGACGCGAGGAGCGATGGAAGGGCGGCGCTGCGTCGTCGGCAAGAGGCGGCAGCCGTGGAAAAGTCAGATCCGCGGGTTCTGCCGCGGGTCAACGGCTCCCACAGGCGCGTCAGGCGGTGGAAGGAGGAGGAGGCGACGGGGCTGAGCTCGCGACGGGACTGCGAACTCGGTGGTGGCGGCGGTGCGTCGAGACACGGCGGGGAACTCCAACTCGTGAACAATACCCGAGAAGAGGATCCGGGTGACGCACTGTTCATCCGGGTTTTCTGTATTTTTTTTCTTTTTTTCTATTTTCCTTCTTTTTCTTTTCTTTTTTTTCTTTTCTTTTTCTTTTCTCTATTTTCTGATTGGTTCTTTTTTTCTTTTTTTTTTCATTTCCTCTTCATAGTTTTTTTCTCTTTTTTTTCTCTTTTTCTTTTTTTTTTCTTTCTCTCTTTTTTTTCTTTTCCTCTCTTTTTCTTTTTCTTCTCCTCTCTTTTTCTTTTTCTTCTCCTCTTCCCCTCTTCTCCTGCTTCCTTTCTTCTTTTATAACTGTGATTTTACTATGCAGCGTGTGAACTCCTTAATAATGCAGCTTGTCTGCATTATTAAGCGAGTCCGGTCCGGACCAGAAAATAACTGATACCCCCTTAGTTATTTTCCGGTGTGATTTTTCTGAGAATTCCGGGACCCGAAAAATACCAACTTAGGTCCGAAAAATTCACGGAAAAATCACGAGCGCGGGAAAACTCTCGGTTTCAAAAAACGACGCCCGATTTACCTTGAATTAATTACCCAAGATTAATTCAACAGTAAATCACGGTAAAAAACTTTTACAGTCCCGGTAAAAATAAAAAAATTTTACGCGGGCTGTTACAAAAAATGTGTTTGGCTAAAAAAAAAATCAAGTGATTTGTGTTTTAACAAAGGATTCATTAGGAAATTAATAATATATCAAGGTTATTTGTTAATTATATATAATCTGTATCTATACTATATATAAAAGCACGAAGACAACGAAACAGGCAAAACCACTAAAATACCCTTAATATAATTCTTAACATAATTTTATATAATTATTATTGAATTAAAAATTAAATTGGTAGCCGTCACTTATCTTCACATACGCATTCAAATAAAAAGTCCTCACGCATTCAAAGAAAAAGTTTCAGTTATCTTCTCATCTATTATTCGGTAAATTATTCAATTGGTAGCCTTTCTGGTTCGTTTTATTACATGTATTCATCAAGCAAGCAGTGCTACCAACTACCAAGGGCTAACTTAATCCTTTATCCAATTGGTAGCCGACTAGAAGTCGCCAACAAGCAAATAGTATTTTAGAAAAAGATCCAATCATAGAATTATATCAAATCCCCTTTGGTTTGGTTAGTTTCATTATAGGTTGCTATCCATCATAATTCATGTGTTTGAATGCAGCTTTCAATAGTACATTGATCCATAGCAAAGGAAGGGCGGTGAATTCCCGAATGATCTAGTCCTTTTATCATTGCTACTTTGTTTATCATTTTCATTGTCATTACTACTTTCTCTTCTCTTTGCATTCAATTCGATATTTGCTCTCTTATTAATTTTCAATTCCGATATTATTTCTCTTCATTTATTTTCTTTGCCATAAGATTGAATCGATTAATATCTTGCCTAGTCTCTGTGGATACGACCTTGAGTACCACTACGATTCTGTGCACTTGCAGGATTGACCACATCACTTTCAACATCGATGTTTGGTACCTCAACATCGATGTTCTCTTCTCCAAACGCTTTCAAAAATTTGGCAATAGCTCAAGAACATCGATGTTGGGAACCAAACATCGATGTTCTAATGTTAGCTTTCAAAATACTTTGACAGTAGGTTCAAAACATCGATGTTGGTCCTTAAACATCGATGTTCTGATGTTATTTTTCAAAATGTTTTTTGACAATGGCTTCAAAACATTGATGTTGGCACTTACAACATCGATGTTGTGATGATGGTTTTCAAGAAAATTGGCAGTAGCCTCAAAACATCGATGTTCAGCTTCTCAACATCGATGTTCTTGTAAATTGGCTTTAAAATGTTTTTGGCAGTAGCTCAAAAACATCGATGTTGGCTTTCCAAACATCGATGTTCTCTTGACCGTTGGTCACAAAAATTCAAACTTACTGGCCAAACATCGATATTTCACTGCTAAACATCGATGTTGTGCCATTATGATCAGAAAGCTTTTTCAACTATCAATGTTATCTTGTCAAAAGGTGTTCAGAAATGTTTCCCAACGGCCATATGAGTTTTTAGACTTATAAATACAGATGTTAAACCTCTCTTTCAGAACAATCAACTATTCATATATCAAGCATTCATTGATATACATTCATACAAGTCTTCATGAGCTAATACCTTTGAAAATTGAGAGTTGCCTTATAGTGCTTACATTGTTGCTCAATATCCACTCTTTGAGAGAGTTCTTGCTTTGAGCGTTGTGAGTGTTGTTATACACTTGAAGGGTAGATCGTTCCCTTGTTGTAATTCATAGGAATAGGTTTTCTTTCTGTGTGAGAAGTCTTGAAGTGAGGTATCTTTAAGAAAGAGTGTTGAGGTTTGTGTGACTCGAATTCTCAGGTTGTAAACGGTTTGTTAAGAACCCGGAAGCTTGACGTAGATAGTGAAATCTTCGAGAGAGTCTCTCAGAGGATTGGACTAGCACAAGTTGTGTATGAACCATTATAAAAATTTGGTGCCGCTGGTCATTCTCTCTTTTATTCCACAATTGTTTCTGCAAATTTTCATTTCGTCTGAAAAATGTTATTCACCCCCCTAGCGTACGGCTTATTTTCTAACACTATGCAACCTGGTTTTAAAATATTCTTTGATTTTTGAATGGAGAATGGGATCGATGTTCAAGATGTTGATTTTGAAGATTTTGGCCTTGAAGGTTTATTCCAAGATATGCATTTGGAGTCCGAAGTCAAGCATGAGAGGAGCACGATCACCCCTATCAAGGAGCCATTGGCGCTTTGGGAATGGAGCAAGCCGAATGACACAATACGCGTACCCGAGTTAGAGTATGAGCCCGAGTCTGAGTCCGAGTTTTCTTTTGATAATAAAGAGGAGCAATCATGCTGCCCTCCCGATTTTCAATTTACTTCTTTCAAAAGTTTTGAGGATAATGATGTTTTCCGTTTTTCAATGAATCAAATGAAGCTTACATTCCCATACATTAGTGTTCATGATGATGATGTTGTTTTCATTGATGATGTGCTTAATGATGATCGACTTGATAAATTCCAAGAGACACACGTTTTGGCCCATTCCAATTCGAGGGAATCAATTGAGATCAACTTGGGAACTGAAAATGAACCTAAAATCACTAAAATAAGCGCTACACTACCTAATAGTATTCAAGAAGAGCTACCCGCCGTGGATGTATTTGCATTGTACTACAAAAATATGCCCGGAATTGATCCAGAAATTGCTCAACACCGAATACCGACTTTCCCGAATGCCAAACCTGTCAAACAAAAGGCTCGCCGTCTTCAACCACAATGGGCACTCAAGAAAAACAAATCCAAGCCATATTTCTAGAAGTAATTGACTACCCCGAATGGTTAGCCAACATTGTGCCCGTGCCAAAGAAGGATGGTATGGTCCGTATGTGTGTTGATTACCGAGATTTGAACAAAGCATGCCCGAAGGATGAGTTCCACTACCTCACATTGATTTATTAGTTGACGCCACTGCTGGTCACGCACTTTTGTCCTTCATGGATGGTTTTTCATGTTATAATCAAGTACTCTTGGAACCTAAAGATAAGCACAAGACAGCCTTTCGCACGAAATGGGGGACATTTTGCTACAAAGCGATGCCTTTCGGTTTACTAAATGCTGGCGCCACATACCAAAGGATGGCCACCACTCTTACTCATGACATGATGCACGACATAGTGGAGGTATATGTTGATGATATGATTGTTAAATCCAAGACCAATGAGGCACACGTGCCCAATCTTCGGCGATTCTTCGAGAGATGTAGGAAGTATAGCATGGGGATCAACCCACAAAAATGTGTCTTCGGTGTCAAAGCTGCCAAGTTACTTGGTTTCATGGTCAGTGAAAGAGGAATCGAGGTTGGTCCGAGCAAGATCAAGGTTATTCAAGAGATGCCAATTTCGAGAACTGAGAAAGAGATCAAAGGTTTCCTCGGATGCGTACAATACATTAGTAGATTCATTGCCCTGTTATCTAGCATTTTGCACTCCTTTACACCGACTCTTGAAAAAAGGGGCATCCACCGAATGGAATGATGACTATCAGAAGGCCTTTGATCAAACCAAGGAATACTTGTCCAATCCTCCAGTTTTGCAACCACCTAGATCGGGTCAACCACTCTTACTATACCTCACTGTGACTTAGAACGCCATGTGTGCTATGCTCGTGCAATATTTATCGGATTTTCGAATCGAGAATGCCATCTATTATCTGAGTAAGAAGATGACGGATTACGAGGTCAAGTACAATATGATCGAAAAGACGTGTGTTGCAATGACTTGGGCTTGCTAGAAATTGAGACACTACTTTGTGATACATGAGGTGCTGCTTTTCTCTCGAATTGACCCCATCAAATATCGTCTAGAGAAACCGATGCCGAGTAGAAAGACGGCCCGATGGGTTGCCATTCTATCACAATTCGACATCCGATTTGTCTCTCAAAAGGCCATCAAAGGTAGTGCTATATTGGTCTTCTTAGCTTCTCAACCAGTGTCGCACAGTGAAAGATTCGAGCCTCAATTCCCAGACGAGAGTATCATGACCTTAGCCACCCAGTCTGGGAAATGTGCTTCATTGTAGCCGCAAATGGAAGTGGATTCGGAGCTGGCATCATCCTTTTTTCTCCTGATAAAGTCACATACCCTCTCTCTTGCAAACTCAAGTTTGAAGCCACACAGAGCTTGAGTATCCGCAAGATCCAAGTTTATAGGGACTCTACATTGGTAATTTCACAAGTCAAGGGTGAATGGAGGATCAAGGAAGACAAACTCATGCCCTATCATGAATATCTACAAGGGTTAGCCCCCATGTTCGAAGATATCACCTTTCTTTATGTTTTGAGCAGGAATAATCAGTTTGCCAATGCCCTTCCCATCTTAGCATCCATGATTGGTATGCCTAGGAATGCCCTTATTCTACCCGTTACAGTACAAAAGAGCACCGAGCCATCCTTCTATCGAGAGAAAATGGTGTCAAAACCATGGTTCAAAGATCTTATCCATTCTATATGTACCGATTGAGAGATGATCATGGTAGTCTTTACAACCGAGTTATGTAAGCCATCCTACAATCGAGGCGAGCCAAAACCCAAAGAGAAACATTGGTATAATGACATCTATAATTTATAACATGATGGATCTTATCCCGAGCATGCATCTAGCAAAGACAGCCCTTAGACAACTCACCAACAAATACATTCTCTGCGCTGAATAGTTATACAGAAGACATGCTAGTGGGGTTCATTTATTATGTGTTGATGCGAATGAAGTTCAAAGGATTATGGAAAAAGTGCATGGAAGAGAAGAAGGCCAGCACATGAGAGGAAACATGCTAGCTAGAAAAACCTACGGTTGGGATACTTTAGGTTTTCTGGTTTTGAAATTTTAGGATTTATGTTTTAAAGATATTTAAATTTTTGTGATCTATGTTTTAAATTTAATATATATATTTTTAAAATAATTTTTTCGGGTATTTTTTGGTACTTTTTTTGTTTAGGGAGTTTTCTTTACTTTAAATCAAAAGTTTTAGGGACTAAACTGTAACTAATCCACTTACATAAGTTAGATTTAACGGAAGGATTTGACGAAATAAGGTTTAGGGCCTGTTTGATGTAGCGAATAGGACTTGAACATGGATTTTTAAAAGTATAGCACTTAGTTGCAGAAAATAGAAAAATTTAAGACTTACCAAATAGTTATCCTATTTTGGTTTCCTTTCACTCGAGGAAAGAGATGTTTGGGTGTGTTGAAGCTGTGGAGTTTGAGTTCTCAGGAATTCTTGGATCACTTTAAAGTTTGGGAGGAGGGTGCCATGCCACTCATAGATAGCGTAGATTGAACTTATTTGATAAGGTTTAGGACTTGTTTGATGTAACTAAACCCTAAAATTATTAATCGTAGTTTCTTTTCCACCAATTATTTTCGTAAAGTTTTGACTAATTTTTTTCAATAGATGGGGCTATGTTCTTACAAGACCTCCCAAATAAAAGAGCCATATAAAATAGATACAGGAGCGGATATAGGGGAGCAAGGGGTTGGTTGGTTGTTATTTAACTCATTGAAAGCGGGATCAGAGTCATGGTATGGGTCTTTTTCCTTCAATTTTTCCACTTTTCCTATATAATAGAATTCAGTCCCTATAAACCTAATGGTATTATGTTTTAGCCCCACTAAAATTTTTTTCTCGATCCGCCCCTGAATAGATATACAGGAAATTTTTGAGGAGTAAAGATTGCAATGGCTGGAGAAGAAGCAGAATAAAGTGAAGAATACGTTGAAAATTCCACGTCATCAATAGCATCGTCTGGCTGAGTATAATGCATTTTTTGAGACCATAGGGCTCTATTTACACCGCCCGTAGTCTCATCCTTCTTGGGGGCGATCGAAATTTTTAGAAAACAACGGATCTTAAGCTAAGAAAAAACCATCAACAGTAGAAGAAACAAAATAAACTAAGAGAAAACCATCAACAGTATATTGCATTTTTGAATTTTTGTTTTCAGGTTCCTTTTGATGATCATGAGTGATGGATGGCATTATGATGAGAAGGATGATCAAGAGTCTGATTTGGTGAGGAGATAATAACAAGCTAGCTGGACCACAGAACCAATATATTAGGGAGAGCAAAAGCAGTGGCATGCAGGGATATTGTAATGACATAAATAAATACAAAGAGGAGACAGAGAGCGGCTTCATAATTATTTAGATCCCAGATTGTTCTCATGAACACGTAAATAATATTAGACAAGTAGAGGTACAAAGAGGAAGCCAACCGAGGGGGTGACTAGCTAGCTAGGGTGGTGGCTATTATTTAGATGACACGGACGACGACGACAACATACACACACACATATATATATATGTGTGTGTGTGTGTGTGTATGATGACTTATTTATTTAGACAAAGACACAGACGACATCATCACATCATGTATACGATGCCTGCCTACCCAGGTAGCAGGTAGGTATTAGTATTAGAATGTGATATTAATCGGCAGTCCAAGTAACCTGGACTTGGATCTTGCCGACGGGGCCATCAATGGTTGTGGAGTCAGTTCCCTGGATTTTAGCAGGGAAGTTTGCAGAGCCATCAGCAATGGTTCTAGTCGGAGATGTGGAGGCGGCATCTTGCAGATAAGCAATGATGTGGAGGACATCCTTCAATGGGACGTCGCGTGAGGATCGGTCGAGTGGGATAGGTTTCTTTATGCCGACTTTCACCGCGTTCCCCTCCTCCTTGTTAAACAGCACTATTTCCTCATTCCAGTGGCCTGTAGCAGCCCTCAGCTCATTTCCGAAAACATCAGCCGTCACCTTTCCAAAAACTGAAGCGGGGTTATCGGGTGCGTTAAGAACTGTGATCACAACAGTGGCCAACGCACTCCCTGTCTCTGCCATTAATTTTCACTCAAGTTCTGTCTGAGAGGAAAGGATATCTTAAATAGTTAGTTTGCAGTCTGTCTGTCTGATGATGAGTAATGAGCAATGATAAGAAGCCAACCTCGCCCACACCCTCCTTTATATAGCCCATGCATGCAACGCAACCCATATGATTTTTATTATACGTGTGAACGTACCCCAAATTCTTAACTACAAAGGAAGGGAATTTAGGCTCAAGAACCTTACTCCACAAGGTGGCATGTCTAAGGCCCCACCACTAGTACATATTCGTCTTGAGCATATCTCCGTGCATACTTGTCCCAGATCAGTTACTACCTTTATATCTCTGGACAGCTCTAAAACTCTACTCTCATCTCCAAATCCTTGTTGCGTGATGTGGCGTTAAATTAAGGAAGGTTTTGTATTTAATTACACACGACGTTTATCTCATTGTTTGCTTGTTCTTGGCAATGCATGCCTGAGTGTTGGTGGGCCTCCAAACCAAACTAGCGCCCAAGAAGATGACATTATATCTGGAATCCTTGATTCCAGGTGCAAGCCGTGGGCTTGCACTTCTTATTTTGCATTACCGTATAATTTTGTTGCTTAATATAACCCTATTCTTTAATGAATAATATTCATTATTATCAGATGTGTTGACATCCTGCAACAAACTTCTTTTTTCTGCCTTTTCTTTTTCCTTCTTTGTTCATCTCCCATGATTATTATTATTTTCTTTCACCTTTTCATGTCAGTCTAGAATTTATGCTTGGGTGTGGGTGTACTCCAAACTAACGCCCAAGATGAGGGCATGTGGCATCCTCCCCTTTCCTGTGTAAGTGTTCCTTCTCATCCTAATTATGTTTAGCATCATTACAGAATATTAGTGGGATTTGTTCTCAACAACAGCTGGATGTTTGTCGCTTGCTTCCACGCTCAAAGGCATGCCTTGTGTTCCAGATTTAACCTTTGCTTTTTTTATGTCCAAGGATTAAGGAGGGAAAAATCAAGCCTCAGGAATAATTTTGAAATAAATTTGATAGAGAAGTATTCTTAGGAATTTATTTTTTTTTTTGATGCTAACGATATCTTTATTAGAAAGCACAATTATGTACAAGAGTCCCTGCATGGTTCCCTGCATGTTGAGGGCCATGCAGGCGCGAGGGTAGATAAACTACAGTAGGCCCAGTGGAACAGAGCACTTAGTTTGGCTTAGCAGCGGAAAACAGAGTACTTAGTTGCCACACTCTCGGTAGAGACCTGGAAGTCAGTGTGTGTCTAGCAGCTTGAAACTACGTCTCACAGCTTTCAGCTCTTTCAGAATCTCTGCATCCGACATGAGGACTGAGGTGCTAAAGGGGATACCAGGGTCTAGGACCTTTATCCAAAAGATTGCGTGCACAAGGGCTACGTCCGCCAGTTTCTCCACCTCAGTCGTAGTGGCGTGGAATACCCTCTTGTTTCTCTCCAGCCACAAGGACCAAAGAGTGGCCATGCAAATCACGAACCACCAAGACCTGCTGCATCTAGCCGGGGACAAAAAGGCCCACTGTAACAAGAAGTCTTCAAGGTTAGCTGGGATGCACCACTGGATTCCCCACCATTTGCACATCTTGGACCAAACTAACCATGCTATAGGGCAGTGAAGCAGAAGATGGTCTCTAGATTCCAAACTGCAACGGCACATACAACACATGGAATCGGCCAAAGAAATAACTCCTCTCTCACGCAGCACATCCTTGGTAGCAATACCGTGGCTGAGGGCGAGCCAAAGCCAACACTCTACCTTATAGGGAGATAAAGAGAACCAGACATAAGGTATTGGCTTGTACGGCCCAAGGCGTGTATAAATAAATTTTCTGCCCAGCGCCACCGCATAATCACCATTTGGGCTGTGAGTCCACCATCTTTGATCAACCTGTGAGTGCAATAGCGGGACAGAATTAATAATATCCTGCATTTCATCAATAATGTGAAGCTCCCAATCCCATAGCCTTCTCCTCCATCTGCATCTCCAGACAGTCTCTGTGCCGAAGCTGGCAAGGCACTCTAAGATAGTGAACTTTTGACAAAGAGAGATTGAGTAGAGTCTGCCATAGCAATCCTTGAAAGGTCCACGTCCAGTCCAGTTGTCCTCCCAAAAAAGGGTAGCGCTCCCTGACCCAACCTTCACAATAGAACCAGAAAGCAGAGGAACACCGGATTGGCTGTTCAAAGTGCTAGAAGCCGTGATGTCTTTCCACGAGGGTGAGCATTTCTGTTGTAAAAAGATGGGGCTGAAAGTAACGGGTAAGGCAGTGCACTTGTCCTGAATCAGATCCTTCCATATCCTCGCCTCCGGTCTAACAAACTGCCAAAACCATTTAAACAGTAGACATTGGTTCATGATTCTCAAATCTGTGATTCCCATTCCTCCGTATTCCTTTGGTAAGGTAATCTGCCTCCACGCGACCAGACAAGACCTTCTAGTCGAGTCCACACCATTCCAGAAGAAATGTCTCATAATGGATGTTAATCTCTTGGCCACGGCAACAGGGAGCTTGTACAATGACATAAAGTAAACGGGCAACCCACACAAGACAGATTTAATGAGGGTAATTCTTCCTCCTAAAGACAGAAACCTACCTCTCCAGGACTGTAGCCTTCCCTTGAATTTTTGTATGACTGGCTCCCAGGCAGCGATCCGCTTCATATTGGCTCCCAGGGGGAGGCCCAGATAAGTGAATGGGAAGTTTTCAACTCTGCTGTGGAGCCTTCCTGCAATATCTGCTACCATATCCTGTTTAATTCCAATCCCAATTACACTACTTTTGAAGAAGTTAATGCAGAGTCCTGACAGAGCCTCAAAGATTCTAAGACATCTTTTTAGATTCAACAATTTAGGAATATTTGCCGGAGAGAAAAGTATGGTATCGTCTGCATATTGTAATACAGAGAGTGTCATGCCGGGCACCTGTACGCCTTGAACTTCACCAAGCGAGGCAGCCTTAGTGATGATGGAGGGTAGGCCTTCTGCTGCCAGGACGAAAAGAAGGGGTGATAAAGGGTCGCCTTGTTTTAATCCCCTCTCCATTGAGAACTCGGATGATGGGGAACCGTTCACTAATACTGACAACTTGGAAGTTGATAAGCACTCGAATATCCAACTGCGCCACCTTGGTCCAAAACCCATGGCCTCCAAAACCTGTAAAAGATATGACCAATCCACCGAGTCATATGCTTTCTTGAAGTCAAGTTTCCATACAATAGCCTGAGTTTTAGACTGCTTCAAACTGTGAACAACTTCATTTGCCAGGAAAGCACTATCTAATATACACCTTCCTTGAATAAATCCGGTCTGTTGTGGGCCAACTAGTGATGGGATTACTTTTTTCAATCTCAGTGACAGAATTTTAGAGACAATCTTGTACAAGCCGTTCACCAGGGTGATCGGCCTATAATCATCCAAGGTTCTGGCCCCTGACTTCTTGGCTATCAAAGTGATGTAAGCGTTATTAGACCCTTTAGGCAAACGACCTTTCTCAAAGAAAAAGGAGACCATATCTAGCATATCCATCTGAATCGACTCCCAGCATCTCTTGTAGAAGGAAAAGTTGAAGCCGTCTGGTCCTGGTGCTTTGGAGCTATCACAACACCACACTGCTTCCCTGATCTCTTGAAGTGAAACAGGTCGCTCCAGAGAATTAGCTTCATATTCGCTCAGCCTTCTGAATTCGAGGGAACCTAACCGAGGTCTAGCCCGGTTCTCTATGGAGTAGAGTTTTGCAAAAAATTCACAGGCCGCCTCTTTGATTTTCTCTGAGTCGTCAATGAACTGACCCTCCACTTCGATTTGATCAAGCCTGTTCTTCCGTCCCCTATTGGTTGCTGAGATATGAAAAAATCTTGTATTGCGATCACCCAGTCTGCACCATCTCACTCTTGCTTTCTGTCTCCAAATGGCCTCCAGTTGTCTCGATTTGATAAAGAACTGTGATTGTAGTTCCCTGACCCGTTGGAGTTCTTCTGGTGAAAGATCTCTACTATCTGCTTCCTTATCCAGGATATCAATTTCTTTTTGGATATTGTCGATGTGAGCATTGACGTGGCCAAAATCTTCTCTGTTCCATTTTGACAAAAGTCTTCTCATCAGACTCAACTTCTTTAGAAGACAGTTTCTACCAGGGAATTGTAAATTTGCCTCATGCCAAAAGCCACCAATAACCTCCATGAATCCTGGATGTGACCACCACGCATTAATAAAACGGAAAGGTTTATGGCCATGGATCGATTTGCTTTGTTCCAACATCAAGGGGACGTGGTCAGAGCCACGTTTACTTCCAACTCTGAGGGAAAGAAGGGGGAATAGAATACACCAGTCAGGTTGTACGAAGACTCTATCAATGCAGCTTGCACTTCTAAAGTTGCCCCAGGTAAAGAGTCTTTCATTGGACTGGATTTCCATCAAGTTGAGGGAGTTGATGAAGCTTCCAAAAGCGTTGGCACCTCTAGGGCAGAACCTTTGGCTCTTACGGTCAGAAGGCTGAAGGGTTTCATTAAAGTCTCCTAAGACAATCCATGGTGATGTGAACGTCTGCTTCAGTCCCTTTAAGTTATCAAACATGTGAACCCTATTTGATATCTGTGTATCACCATATACACCACATATAGACACAGTGACATCCTTCTGAAGCAATATGCCTTCGACTATTATCCAGTTGCTCGATATCTGCTTCTGGCACAGTTTAAAAAAATCGCAATCCCAAACCATTATCAAACCCCCCGCCAAGCCTCTCGCATCTACTGCACAAAAGTCAATATTACCCGGACCCCAAATCTTATGACAGAGGGGAAGGTTGACACCAGAACATTTAGTTTCACTGAGAAAAAGGAACCGAGCCTGCATCTGACTCACTAAGGACCGAACTTGTGTCTGCTTAGAAGAGGAGCAGACTCCTCGAATGTTCCAACATAAGAAACTAAACATAAATCAGATTATGTACGCAGAGGACTTGTGGAAAAATTAGGAATGGGCTCTAGATTGCACCCATTCGAAGGCTTCTTTGTCGACCAGACTTTCGATAAGTTGGTCTGTTTCATCATCACAGTTGTTTCTATCCCAACCCACTAATTCACCTAGACGGTTTGTTTCTGCCACTTCCAATGAACTGAAGGATACTGGTATAGGAGAGCTTGAGACATCCTCTACCAAAATTCTGCCACTGTTTCTCCGGAAGTCAGAGTCCGAGGTAAGCGTGCAGTTTTCGGGTTCCGAAATAACGCTACCTTTAGCCGAGAGGAATTTGATCGTCTTCTTCTTTTTTATCTCCATGTTATGCAGAATTGAAGCCACCTTTCTCTCCACAGCGCGTTGAAAAACCAAGCCATTATAGTCACAGGGGAAAGAAAGCCATGAATTGCACCATGAAGACTCAGAGTTCCCGTACTGGGACGAGCTAGGTGAATATGAGAAGTCGTGGGCAAGAGTCTTGTAAGGTGGTGGGCTCTGGAAGGAGGAGTTTTGGGCTGAAAAGGTATCGGGGTATGAGACTAAGGCTCTAGTGGTTGGGTTTAGATTAATGGGCTGGGAAAGGGTTGGGGCAGATGTGGTTTTAGTGGGCTCACTGGGTGAATTGAGGGTGTGATGTGTACTAGGAGAAGGTGTGGTTGCCTCGGGGATAGGGTTATGTGTCTGGGGGATATCAGAGTTTTGAGCGTGTTGTGACAGCTCATGCGTAGGATTCTTTGTCGGGGATATAACAGTACTAGGAATAAGCTGAGATAGTTCAGATGGAATGGACTTGGGGCTCTGTGTATTAACTGGATTTAAAGATTCCTTTGGTACGAGTGGGTTTTTGTTCTGCCCAATGATGGCGTGAAGGTTAAAAGGATCCTCTGAGACTGTGTTGTCAGGCGAGGTTGATTGTTGTGGGGTAAAGGGTTGGCGTGGGATGGCAGGTTGACTCGGGGAATGTGGGGGGTGTAGGGCACACGCACCACCAAGGTGGTTCAACTTGGTGCCTGAAGAGGAGCTTGACGCGCCGCCATCGACCTCATGGTCAACACCGTAGACCTGAGAATTCCATGCCCCCTCCAAAGGGTCGTATTGAGACTCCATGATACCAATATTGCATTCACGGCCAGCAATCTTCACCTTCACCACTTGATTAATCTGTGACATAGAGTTGGTGAGGATTAGGATTTCTGCTACGTCAAATCTTTCCTTGCTACTAGTCTCCGGGCTCCACTCAACTAGATCCCCGACCTTAGAGGCTATGAGACTGAAAAATTCCTTCGACCAAACATGAGGTGGAGCACCACGCATGAGAACCCAACATAGCCGGTTGGAGGCTACGTCACCTTCCTGCCAAGGTCTGAACACCATGAATGTATCGTTCACTGTGGATTGTTTTTCATTATAGAAGTTGATCATCGCCTCAGCATTTTGGAACCGTAGCAGGTAAGATACTCCGCCGATAGGAATGATGTTAAACTCTTTATTTTCAGCTGCAGAGAAGGGCTCCCGGATTCTGTTTCGCAGATGAGGTGATCTCAACACACCCAAGATACAAAAGTGAAGCCATGACAAAGAGTCGTCCTTTGCTATGTAAGTCTGGTTATGTACGGCCACAGAAGTTGCCTGACCACCTTGGTACTGGGGATCCGTCCGAGACCTCGCCGTCGCGGCATATGATTTCTCACCGATCACCCCCTGAGTGGGAGGGTGGTGTCTTGCTGGGAATTCGGAGGGCTTAGGTGCCTGCACCTTGCGTCCTCTAGCAATGGAGGCCGACAACCTTTCTCCATCCACATGCAACGAGCAGATGCTCTGGATAGTCCGCTGAGTATCAATATTACGCTTAAATCTGACAAAAGCATATCGTACTCCCTTCATGTTCAGCTTCCGGGGGATAAAAACGTCCATAACCTCACCGTACTTGGCCATAACTAGGTGAACGTCCGTAGGCACCCATCTATTTGGAAAGTTCTCCACATAGATACTGATGACTTGGTTGTTCTCCACCGCACTCTGTACTGTCTTTCTGCCCCATTTAGAAAAGTACAACGGCTGAGTACTGGGGCGTCCTCGGGGCGATGGTGGGTGTTTAACAAAAGTAGCTGTTGAGTGTGGTAGTGACTGGTTCACTGGTAAGGGTAACAGTTGAGTACTGGGGCGTCCTCGGGGCGATGGTGGGTGTTTAACAGAAGTAGCTGTTGAGGGTGGTAGTGACTGGTTCACTGGTAAGGGCCTTAGGTAAGGTGGTGGGGCGGTATGTGCGTAGGGTGGTGGGGCGGTATGTGACTGTTGGTTATTGGGTAAGGGCTCTGTGTTTGGTCTCGGGTTAATGGAGGTGGTCGAAAGGTGGTAGAGAGGTGGGGGGACGGCGGGGAGGCCGGGGGACATGGGGAGGACTTGCATATCTTACTTTTCTTCTTCTTGTCCTACGGATTTTCTTAGGAATTTATTAAAGTTGCACTATGGCGGCTGACAAAAGTGGAGCTTTCCAGGGTGAGTCCGGTGGGCCATCGCATTACCGATCAGCGCAGGGTGAAGATTTGAGACTCCCTTTAAGACCTATGTTTCTTCAAGGGAGTAGGGATAAGCCCATCCGGAGTGTTGTAACTTTTGAAATTCCAATTGAGTCCTATAACTTCTAAACAATCATTTGAGTCCTATAACCTTCAAAAATAACACTATTCAAGTCCCCGTCTTATTTTCCGTTAATTTTTTGTTGACCTGGCCGTTAAGTCAACATGTGAAAAATAATGTAAATTTTTAAAAAACAAAAAATGCAAAATTTAAAAGTTAAAATTAATAAATAATTAATAATAATTAGTATTTAAAATAAAGATTAACTTAACAAAATAAAATCTACCTACTAAATAACTTGATAAAATTAAACCCACCCACTAATTAACTTAACAAAATAAAAACAACCCATTAATTAACATACCAAAATTAATCCTACCCACTAATTACCAAAATTCTGTGGGGGTGTTTGTGTTAGACTTTTTCCTTGATTTTGTTTATTGTTAGAACAATTGGGCTCCGTTTTTTTTTCGGGTGTGCAGGACAAGAACAATGGTGCAGGGTTCAAGAGCTATAATTTTTTCTCAATTTGTATCGTATTTAGTAGTTTATTTCCTTTGTTTTTTTTTTTGAGTTGCTATGATTTATTTGTTTTTGTTAAAGAAAATCAAGGATTCATTGTTAAGTCTTTGACATGGCAATTTGTGTAGCATATTATACTTGTCAGCAGTAATGTAGATCTGATGTGGCCTAGAAAAGTCAAAGATAACAGAAAAAATTGACAAAAAACTAGACGGGGACTTGAATGGTGTTATTTTTTAAGGTTATAGGACTCAAATCGATTGTTTAGAAGTTATAGGACTCAAATGAGATTTCGGAAAAAGTTATAGGACTCCACTTAACAAAAAGTATTAATTTTAAAATATTTTTACTAAAAAATGCAAAATTTATATGGAATTTTTAGAACATTAAGTGTGGAAAGCAAAAGAGAAAATATGGACCCCGAGATAGAGTGAATTCGTTATTGGTTGTGTAAATTCGGCAAATCCCAAAAGAAGGTAAAAGATACTATCTTTGATTACTTTTGAATCATGTAAGAGGACCAAAAATTATTTTAAGATCTTTTGTCTGTCGATGGAGTGTGGTACTAAACATTCAAAGAAGCAGCACAAAAAAGGGGCATTTTGGAATCTTATCAAAGTATATCGGAGTGTATGAAGGAAGCTGTCATGTTTTAAATGCCACAAGAATTACGCAGGCTTTTTGCAAGCATCAAAATCATTCTCCATATATTTTAGCCTGGTATGTTTTATTATTTTGTTTTTTTTTCAAATCCAACTGAAAAATATTACATACTGGATTTCTTTCAACTTGGTCATTTAAAGTGTGATCCTGTATTAGTTGTGTATGCATGGTTACAATTGAGTCCACGAGATTACGAAGTTGAACACCCATATCTTTTTTCCTTTTTCCTTCCAATTTTATCATCTTCTTTCAACATATTTCCTTTGGGTACAAACGGGACGTACATGAATACACCGCTGATTACGTTTTTCTTCTTTTGGGTAGTTGTAGTTGACTTCAAAGAAACAAAGCTCGTGCGCTATTCAATTGATCAATAAGTTTAATCATCACGTTGCCTTCAAGTTGAAATTAAAAAAAAAACTTTTAGGAAAACAAAAAATGTGTTTGGCTAAAAAAAATCAAGTGATATGTGTTTTAACAAAGGAATCATTAGGAAATTAATAATATATCAAGGTTATTTGTTAATTATATATAATCTATATCTATACTATATATAAAAGCACGAAGACAATGAAACAGACGAAACTACTAAAATACCCTTAATATAATTCTTAACATAATTTACATAATTATTATTGAATTAAAAATTAAATTGGTAGCCGTCACTTATCTTCACATACGCATTCAAATAAAAAGTCCTCACGCATTCAAATAAAAAGCTTCAGTTATCTTCTCATCTATTATTCGGTAAATTATTCAATTGGTAGCCTTTCTGGTTCGTTTTATTACATGTATTCATCAAGCAAGCAGCGCTGCCAACTACCAAGGGCTAACTTAATCCTTTATCCAATTGGTAGCCGACTAGAAGTCGCCAACAAGCAAATAGTATTTTAGAAAAAGATCCAATCATAGAATTATATCAAATCCCCTTTGGTTCTTATATCAAATCCCCTTTGGTTCTGTTGAGCAAGAATTCAGGCAGAGAATTCAGGTAGTGATCTTCTCATTTAATATAGGTATTAGAAGTTGACGCATTCAAATAAAAAGTTTCAGTTATCTTCTAATCTATTATTCGGTAAGAAAGTTTGTATTTCTTTTTTAATTATTTCATTGCAAGAATATATCAGCTAGATAGAGGTCATCTACTACTTTCTTAAGGCATATAACCATCTAAATTCCAAGTGCTTGTACCTGAAACTACCCATAACACCAATCAATAATCCGTTTTCACCATATATATAACAAATCTAAATTGATAACATATACCCTCACAAATTCCCCTTAGCCTTATTCTTCACACACAGCTAGCTATCATACATAACTTATATATTCTACAAGAACTGCTCTCTTGTGTTTATCTTGAATTTCCCTGTTTTACTTTTCTTTGTTTCTACATTAACTATATAATTAATTATTATACCCACAAAAATGAAACTATTTCTTCTATTAATTTCGTCCCTTATTTTCCTCTCCCTTCATATCACGTCTAGCGCAGTAATTGTCTAAATCTTTGAATTTGATTTTAATTTTTTGTAGAAATTTTTTAAATTTTTTCCGTAATTATTATGGCTCCAGAAAGAAAAAAGGGAACTTACTATAGTCGATTGACTGAACAACAAAGACAAGCATATATTGCAAGAAATATACAAAATAGAAAGAAAACGAATCTTGAAAATATCTCATGTAATGAATCAACTACATAAAACGACAATGATGATAAGATGAAAAAGAGAGGACGGAATGCCTCCTTATTCCTCAAGGATTTATCTACTCCATATAACAACCAAGGTTAGTAACTGTTATGAAAATAATTGTTTTCTATTTTTGGAAATTAATTATTAAGAATTTTAATATTTATATTACCTTTATTTCTAGACATGAAATATAAGAGTTTGCTAATAAAATTTGTTCTTAAATTGGTACAGGAATCATTGAGTTTCGCCCGTCATGTTCTTTATCACACAAGCTTGCAAAATTTAAATAATTATATTACCTTTATTTCTAGACATGACAATATAAGAGTCTGCTAATAGAATTTGTTCTTAAATTGGTTTAGGAATCATTGACTTTTGCCCGTTATGTTCTTTATAACACAAGCTTGCAAAGGTTCCAGCTTGTGCCTATTGCAGTGGTAAAAAATTTGACTTTGAAACGAATTCATTTTGCTGTAGCAATGGACAAGTGCATTTGGCTTCACCAAACTATGACGATGATTTGTAATTGCTGAAAGTATATATATAAAAAAAGAAAAAGTAAAACTTTCATTTAATATTATCAAAAAATATTATTATGTATGTATTTGTGTGAAGGAGTGCAAGCGTCTACCTCTTCAAAAGTTTCTTGTAGAGAGTACTACTGTTATAAACTTCAAATCAGATATCATGAACGAATGGTGCTTCATTATGCTGGAAGATTATTGCAACAATTTGTGGTGGACATGTACATAAAACTTGAAACTACCAGACATGACTTTTTTCGGCTTCAACAATAAAAAATCAGATTTGAATTATATCAAGGTATTGTTGATTGTGTTATGGCTGGAGAGACGAGAGCAAACGAAATTGGGAAAAGACTCATATTACTAGGGTCTTTCATCTTAGGTCCAAGAGATATGCGGCGATGATATTTAGATGCAATGACATTGGTTCAGCGATTTGAAAAACCATATTTGTTTATAACAATATTGTGCAATCCAGAGTGAGAAGAGATTAAGGAAGAATTACACGAAGGACAAGCACCACAAAACCGACCAGAATTAGTTGAAAGAGTATTTTGGGCAAAATTTCATGATATCAAAAATCAAATCGTAAAGCAAGAGATATTTGGAAAAGTGGTTGCATATGCTTTCGTTGTTGAATTTAAAAAAAGGGGAATGCCACATGTCCACTTACTGCTTATCTTAAAAGAAGGCCACAAAATTATATCTGCTGAGCAATTTGACCAATTTGTTTGTGCAGAGATACCAGACGAAACAGAATATCCTTTGCTCTATCAGTTGGTGACAAAACATATGATGCATGGTCCGTGTGGTGAACTAAATAAAAATTGTGCTTGCATGATAGAAGACAACAGTGACAAGAAAAATCAAAAATTTCGATTTCATTATCCTAGAGCATTTTCTCAATCAACAATTAAGGGAAAGAAAAGTTTTCCAGTCTATAGAAGAAGGAAGAACAATCGTACAATTAGGAAGAAAGGAAAAACACTAGATAACCAATGGGTTGTGCCTTATAACCCGTACCTATTGAGCAAATATAATTGTCATATTAATGTGGAGATATGCTCGAGTATATGTTCTGTAAAATATCTTTACGAGTACGTATATAAGGGGCATGATAAAATAACGATTTATATTGCAGATGACAATGGGAATGCTTTAGTAGATGAAATTCAATAATTTCAAGATGCAAGATTTGTATCTTCACAAGAAGCAGCATGGAGAATTCTGGGATTCAATGTATTTCAGATTTCTCCAGCAGTAATCAATCTCCAATTGCACTTACCCAACAAACAAGCAGTTTACTATTGGG
Organism: Turnera subulata; assembly: GCA_028386065.3. Lineage (NCBI taxonomy): Eukaryota > Viridiplantae > Streptophyta > Magnoliopsida > Malpighiales > Passifloraceae > Turnera > Turnera subulata. The sequence continues at coordinate 24,436 of JAKUCV010003009.1, forward strand.
AGAATGCAGAAAGGCATAGGTAAAAGGACAAGACTTACTTACTCAAGAATGGAACAGCACAAAGGCCAAATCCAAATTATGCAACAGTCAACCAAAATGTTGAAATAATATTATCAAACTCAACCATCGCAAAAGAGGCTCCAACTCCGATTTCAACTGATGTGCTAAGATATGACTTTGTCGAGTTTGGTGATGCTGAGAAGTGTTAAGAAGAAAAGCTAATAGGTAAGTATATTAACCATTCATTAATTTAAATAAAATTATTTAATTAACAAATGTAACTATTCATAATGTCTTCGAATAGACTTGCTATGAATTGTGATTAAAGTGAAGCACCAAACAGGTACTGACACAAACCAAAGAAGAGAATTGATATTGATGAATGACAAGTAAGAAAAAAGAATACGTATAATACCTTTTTGCTATAATATTTTCCTTCATTTAATACTAAGTTTTATTTTATATCCAGGAACGAACAATTACCAGTAATCTTATTGGGTGATTTGGCGAAGCAAGAGGGGCAAAAATTGTACGAAAATGAAGATAAAAACCAAGTCATTGCAATATCAGACATTAGAATATCAGAATATAATGGTAAATGATCTACGAAAATTGTTTGGAAGCCTTATATATATATAGTAACTAACAATTTTATATTTAACTCTCAAGCATAATCCAACTATCAACGTCAAATAGCACAACTATCATGATAAATCCAAAAATACAAGAAGCCATCCATATCCAAGAATGATAAGTGTATTATCTGCTTCTGAAGGATTTCATCATGCATATACATATAGTAGATAAGGGGACTTATCTGTAAGAGTGAAGCGGAAGCGTTGTTAGGATCGGGAGCCACGACTTGAATCACTGGTCGGTGGAGACCGTCACAGTATGTCGGATCGGCCTCCTAGTTTCCACGGTCTAAACCCTAGAATGCAGTGTGTGCAGGTTATCTCAGTGTTTACACAACACATGTGTATGTACATTCCTTGTGTCAGCCTCCCTTGTGGCGGCTTATATAATACACTAGTTGGGCCAGTTGGGCTTAAGTGAGCACCCCTTATGGGTGGACTCACCATTTTCTAACATCTCCCACTCACGGGAGTGCTCATAAACACAATCATGAGAAACAAATTCTCATCAAAAACTGCAAACATCCATACAGGGAAGTAGAACCGTGCAACCAGCATACAGTGAGAGCTAAATGCTATACATCTGTTAGGAATATATAGCCTCTCATCCAGAAGAAACCTGCAAGTAGATCAAAAAGTATGCAAGCACCCTAGAACATAAATCACAATAGAAATCTACCGAAGATCTCTCTTTTAAAGATGCATTGTATTCACAATTATAACCTTATGTCATAATTGGTGCACCGGTGAATACAAACTAATGTGATTTCGGTCAATGATCTTCCTCTTCTCACGATCCCCTTAACTCTTAACTTGCTTTTCTAGACATGTCCCGCCAGATCGAATCAGTGTCCATGGTCCTTGGGCAACACACTAAGATAGCAAACATTAAGCTGAATCTCAAGTATCTGATCGGAGTCCTGAGGGTACACAATCGAGCCACCATAAAGGCTCTGGGTCTCACACAACAGTAAGTGGAGATTGAACTTATGTAAACCCGTTTGGTCGGCAAAACGGACACATAGTATGAAACATGTACTACAGCATTTTCTCCTTTCCCGTGGAGCGTATGTCTTTCCCATATGGAATGTTGTACAGATGATATCTAGACACCATATGTGTCCAAATCTGAGTTCCACGATCTACACATCAACTTGAACTCACATCTGGCCCACTAAGTAGACTTGGTGAACGTATTCCACCATTAAAATGACCTTATGTCATCATATAGTCGACATTTATGATTTTAAGCCACAAGCTCTCAAATTATCCGTCTGATAATTTTGCTTAAAATCTGTCTCATCTCCACTTATCACTAAGATAAGGAGGCGGTTACCCGTGTGAGAGGGCTAACCTCGTGTCTACTCGACATACTCTTAAACAAATAAATGAAGAATGTGCATAACATTCATCCATATGTATGTATGCAAATCAACTTATTTGATAGCAAGAACATTAAACATAGGTTGTGAACTTTGGGAAAATAATAAGCATAAAATGAAGTACTTAAGTCTACACAATTTTAATACCTAATGTGTTCCGCAAACACATCCCAAGGTAAAGGCTTAAACAGTGCATCTGATCACTTGTCTCTTATAGACAGATATTTCACATTCACAACCTTGCATACAACAATGCCATCTGCATAGTTGTATCGGATGTCTGCTTATTTGGTGAAACTAACTACTCCCGGCAATGAAAATTGCAACCTCACTGTCATAGTTGACTAACACTAGGTCAGTGTCCTATGCATTATCCATTATATAATCCAAGAACTTGTTCAACCAAATAACTTTTACACTGCTGAAGCGAGAGCTACACATTTAGCATCAATCGCAAACAAGAATAAACATGATCATTTCTTACTACTTTATGATATGGCGCCATCATTTAGTAAGAATATATATATCCAGATGTAGACTTTTCTACCATCTAGATCTTTTTCATGATCAAGTCTTGTGTATCCAACCAACAAGAACTTTTCCTTACTTGATGACAAAGATGTAATCAGCAGACTTCTTTAGACATCCCATGATCCTTTTAACTGCTTGTAATGTGCTATGCCTAGGTCGGATTGACATCTATCTGTTAAGCCATTTGCTTAACCAATATCTAGTTTATCATACACCACAGCGTACAACAAACTTCCGAGTGCGCTCCGTTATGGAACTTGGCTTATTTATCACTCTCATCAAGAGTCTTAGGACAAACTTTTTCTCAAAGTATGGCATTTACTAATAGGAGTTTAGATATGGTTACTTTGATGCATATTGTATTATTCCAAACCTTTATTATTGTAATTCTCTTACGAGAAATACAATAATTTCTTGAAACAATATCTTGAAATCTTAATTTCAAGTTTATATGCAATCTTTATCCATATCATCTATCTCGATTGAGATGACAACTAGGTTCTTTACCTTGTTGATTAAACACCATATCATTTCTAGCTATAAGTATGCCATATACATACTATATGTAAATTACAAACTTACTTGGTACATGCCTTCAGGATTAGAAGACCAATATAGACTCCAAAGTCTACAAACCATATGTCTGTGGTCCTCTTTAATGAAACATAATCGGTTTCATTCAATCTCCATTGAGAAAGGCATTATTACATCCGTCTGACCTAATCCAATGTTTAAGTTTGAAATAATAGCTAGAAACATCCATGCATAGGTAAAACTCACAGAAAACGAGATTGACTCTTGTAATCTATCTCTTTCTGTAGTGTACCTTTTACCTATTAGTTGAGTCTTAAATTTCTCAACTATGCCACTAGCCTTAAGCTTGCTTTTGAGAACACATTTGTTCCAATGGCATTGTGTCCTTCAATAAGATCAACCAGTCTTTAAACTTTATTGACTCTCATTGACTCCATCTGTTCTTCAAGTGCCTTTGTCCATTTTTCTTTAGAAGGATTTTGGGGCAGCCTCTTCTAGGCTCATCATGTAGGAATATCATAAAAGACCCACTGTCTTTGATGTCAAATCATCAATGAAAATCTTTTATGAGAATCACACTTAATTGTGATTCAGGTATGTTGTTCCCATTTGGATCAACATGGCTCCCACTAGGATTAAAACGCTAATCTCGCTCACACTTAGAACAAGATCTATCTTAATCGCTCCCACTTGGAACAACAAGATTACTTTTATTCGGACTTGATGATAAGGAAGTTTATTGATGAGAAACTAATTCATCATCTGTAAAAATCCTCCCACTCGAATAAAGTAATCCTTGCACGTCTTAATCCTCTTCCTCAAATAAAGATAGGCCTTAACCTACCTCGCCTTCTTAGGAAACTCATTCACAAAGAATGTAACATCTGTTGGTTTAAACTCAGTTACACTCCCACTATTCTGTTGACTTATAAACATATAACCTTTGAGGTTAATAGGTATCTCATAAGACACTTGTCTTTCTCTCAAGGCACATCTTGCTAGGTAGAGAGTAATAATGTTTATAAGTAGCATAACTTCCAAGGTTACTAAAACACTTGGTGGGAAGCATCCTACTCAACAACATATGTAGAGTAGTTGTAACTGATAATGTAGGCATACTGTTAAGTAGATAGGCAGCAAGCAAACATTACCCATGTGGCAATAAAGTTTGTGCCCTCATTTACTTAACCATTACAAAAGCATTCCATCACGTCACTCTATAACACATTTGTCACAGATTATTAGGAATAGTCAACAAATGCACTATACCCTTTCATCAAATACCCACTGATTGGATTGACAAAACAATCACAATTAGTATGAAGATCTTATATCTTCATATCTAGTTAATTTTCTATGAAGCTCATATAGCTTTAGAAACAACTTAATTCCTCTAAAAAATGGAAAATTAAATAGATATAATTGGGCATAATGAATAAAAAAAAAAGGATGAATAACATGCTTGATGCCTAGTCCAAACGTAAATGGACTCACAGATGTCCAGGTGGACAAATAGCAATGAAGAGCTTGCTTTAATCACTTCACCGGATGGCCAATAATCAGCTAGATAACACTCAAAAGCAGACAATTCTACTTGTATAATGCTAGGAAGCAAACATTATTTGCTAACCTTGGCATTCTCTTTTGGTCCGTATGACCAAATCTAGCATTATTCGGTAATAAGACTAAAGCCATATAAAATTGAAACAGAATCAATTTTATAATTTTTCATGAAAGTATGTATGGTTACTAAAACCAAGACATGTCAGAAAAGATATCTATCATGTAAGATTACAACTCATATGTTACACAAGACCAACTTGTATGATATGAGTATTTAAGCAACACCATATTGTTGCCACTTACATGTCAGAGCGTTTAATCTCCATGTGAGACTTAACGTTGATCAAGTATTACATCTCCATACAATATAAAGTGTGGCTACTGAGTCTATAATTCACTAAGAATTATATTTAGTTACACACAAAATAAAACTGCCGCAAACACTAGGTTTGCTAACTCATGCAAAGTAAAGTACCAATTTGTACTATCCAATTTCATCATTGGAGAATGACCCATTTGGTCATCATTGCAACACTTTTGTTACAACAGTACTTTGCATTATATGGTTTGCCGTACTGATCTGTCTTCAACTTTCATGTCTACATTGATGATCACAAGAGCACTTTTGCTCTATCAACACATATTGGAATACTGAATTCCAAATTTCATAATTGCCGTCATTAAGCATCAACCTTTTGTTGAGCTATGCGACAATAACTTATGAAGCAGTAATTATATTTAACAAATAAAATACATAAGGATCACATATAAGGTATAATGTTCAACATACATACATGTATAATGCTAAGCTTCGATTGGCTAAGTTAATAATAACATGCATAACTCGAAGTCGAAAGTTCACTATGTTCCCAGTCATCGTCCTAAAGTTGAATGCATAATGAAAATTAATTTAACCAATAACACAGCTAAGCATTAATCATGCTCCACACAACATATTTGTCAAGCACAATTTTTATAATCCTATATGGATTATAAGTTGAACAACCCAACAATGTTAAACTAATTAACATGTGATGCTAAACTAAATAGCAACTAGTTCATAATTTTAAACCAATTAACATTAAAGTAGGGAGTAAATAGTTTTTTATGTCCCTCCACTTTATCGATTTCACATTTATTGTCCCTCTTCGTTTTTTTTCACTCATGTCGTCCCTCAACTCTTGATTTACCGGGTCAGGTGGTCCTTTTTACCTGCTGCAGCAGGTTAGTGGCTGTGGAGCTAACATGTGGCAGTGGAGCCCATGATCTGCATATTTTTTTATTGTTTTTATCCTTTTTTATATTTTCCAAGAATTTAAGCCTTAAAAATCTTTATTTAAATTAATTTTTTTATAAAATAAATATTAATTTCTAAATATGCATTGAGAAAAAAAATAAATATGATCATCATCTCACTTAATCCCTCTATAATATTCCGGTTAACGAAATTGAACAAAATTAACCAAAATTAGAATAAAAAAAAAACTAAAACAATAAGAGAGGCATATCTAATTCTAACCTATAAATTTTAAAAAAAAACAAACAGTGGAGGATACCAGTATATAATGAGGGAAATTAAAATTTATTTATTTGAAAGGATTTTTAAAATAAAATTTGATTAAAGAAAAAAATAATTAAATAAATAAGTTGTGTGTGGGCCCCACTGCCACTTGTCAGCTCCATAGCTATCAACCTGCTGCAGCAGGTAAAAAGGACCACGTGAGCCGGTAAATCAATAGTTGAGGGACGACATGAGTGAAAAAAAACGAAGAGGGACAACAAATGCGAAATCGATAAAATGGAGGGACAGAAAAAAACTATTAACTCTTAAAGTAGGTAATCGTGTATTACTCATGCTTGAACCGTTGGGTAAATATTTCTCGTGCCAAATTCACAAAGAAAATGGTCTAGAAATATTTGGATTGTATTTTATTGGTGATAAAACATAAACACAAAAATTATGTCAAAAGAATTAGTCCATGTGACTAATTTCTTTATCTGGATCTATTAAAAAAAATATTGGAACCCTTCATAATTTTATTCTAAGTCGTATGCCATAGAATAAATTTAATTAGACCATATGTCTAGCATGGACAAATTTTACTAAGGTCATGAGATATAAAAAATAAAACTTATTTAGACCGTGTGTCTAAAAATTTATTTTCATTGACCATCTCTTCTAAAGGTATAATAATACTATACTTTTGTCTCGATTAATTTTATTTTATTTAGGCTAAAAGCCCATAAAATAAAACTTACTGAGACCGTATGTCTAAAATAGACAATTTAATTTTATTTAGGTCATAATCCCAAAATAAAATTAATTTTTAGACCATGTGTCTAAAAGGAGTCTATCATTATTATATTTTCTTTGACCATATGTCAATAGAAGAAATTTAATTTAGACCATATGTCTAAAAGGACCGTCTCTTTCTAAAAAAAATAACAATAGACTTGTAGTCATTTTACTAGGTTTCAAACCCAATAAAAATAATAATTTAGACCATATGTCTAAAACAAGTCTATATTATTTTATTCAACCATATATTGATAGAAAGAAAATAATTTTAGACCCTCTGTCCAAAAAAAATAAGTCAATTTTATTTTTATAGGCCATATAAAAGAGAAAATAAATTTAGACCGTATGCCTAAATTAATTTTAATTAAACCATATGTTTAATATAGGCCATACAAAATAAAATTGATAAGACCTTATGTCATATATAAATGGTCCATAATAGGCCTTGTGCCCATTAAATTTGTCCAATCCAAATAATATAAGCTACAAAAGCCCATAAAAAAAACACAAGAGGCCCACATGGCATTGTTTAGGCTCGGCTCGGCTCGGCTGACATCTCAGCCCGAATGGTCTCAAATTCGGCTCGGCTAAGCAAGACTTATCCGGCTTGGCTTGCCAAAAATTCTTTCTTTTCTTTTTGTTTTTTTTCGAAATATCCACAGCCACACGATTAGATGAATCTTAGCCGTTCGATTTGAGAAGATGCCCTAGGCATCATCTTCTCCCAACAACACGCAGAGCGCCGCCGATGCCTAAAACTCCCACTGGAGCTTACATCCGCCGCCGGCAGTGGACGAGGCCACCGTGACCGGAGGGCGTAGTGGCAACGTGAACTGTCGCCGCAGCAGCGGGCGTCGCCAGACACGCGAACAGATCGCGCGCCGCTGCCCATGCCGCCTACCCCTGCCAGCCGTGACTACCGAAAAGGACGCAGAAGCTCAAAGCGGCTTGACGACGACGAACACCGCCTCGCCCCGGCCGCGCTGCTCGCCAGTCACCACCCATGAAGCCACAACCGACGACCCAGTCGTCGAGCCTCCACGCCACCGCCTGTGCGGGCAATCGCGCCGCCGTCGCGAGTCTACCGTGAGTGACGCTGCTGCGGTGCTTGCCTCGCCGGTTAGATCCGCCGCCGTGTGCAGCGGCCCGTGTTCTGTCCGCCGCCGTATGCAGCGAAAAGGCAGCGGGGCGGGTGCGGGTCTCTTTGCCATCCGCCTTATGCAGTGCACCTTTGTCTCCTCAGTGAGACGGGTTTGGTTGCCGTGAGCAATCGTGGACAGTGGTCGTGAGTTTGAGCTTTGTCGTCACAGGTTCCAAAATCCAGTATTTCACCAATACAATGGAACAAAACGAATTTGTTCAACGATGAACCAAAACGTGGTAATAATTAATTACATAAATTAATTATGCAATGATTATAATAGTAATTGCAATCTTCCACACATGATTTACAGTACATTATTTCAACAAAAAGCATACAGTAAATCAAACAGAGAATTGGATTTGAACAAAACAATTATCGATAAATCGAGATACCCAATTCTTTAGACCATGATTTTAGATTTACATAAAATCAACCAGAAAACAAGCCTAAGGCTCCGCTACCAATGAAGGATTTCATCATGCATATACATATAATAGATAAGGGGACTTATCTGTAAGAGTGAAGCGGAAGCGTTGTCAGGATCGGGAGCCACGGCTTGAATCACTGGTCGGTGGAGACCGTCACAGTATGTCGGATCGGCCTCCTAGTTTCCACGGTTTAAACCCTAGAATGCAGTGTGTGCAGGTTATCTCAGTGTTTACACAACACATGTGTATGTACATTCCTTGTGTCAGCCTCCCCTTGTGGCGGCTTATATAATACACTAGTTGGGCCCAGTTGGGCTTAAGTGAGCACCCCTTATGGGTGGACTCACCATTTTCCAACAGCTTCAGTTAAAAATGACATCGAAAAAAATATATAATAAAATTTTTGAAACAGGCTTGGGAAACAACAAAAACAAGATATTCAAATTACACAATAACCGAAAACAAAAAGGATGAGAGATGCTGCAAAATTGACAATATGGGATATACAGACTATGAGTACTGCAACAGCAACAAAGGTAACTATATAAGTTTAATAATATTAATATATATACTTTCATAACAATATTTGTTTTTAATTGAAAAAAATATTGGATGTATATAAGTCCAATATTGTTCATTCCAAGCTAAAATTGTGAAGGTAATGAACAAAGAAAAACCATGGTATCATGCATACAAAAGATGTGGAAAGAAAGTAGAGTTTTTGAAAACAAAGCACGATGTGAAGGAGAAAAATGCAGTGGATATGATGGATGCAAATCAAGGTATGCGGATTATAAAAAAAAAATCTTATTTATGCTAAATATTTTAATTTAATTTTTTATTAAACATATCAAATTCATATCTTATAGGTATATGCTAAGATTGGAAGTGTCTGATGGAAAAGCTAATGCATTGGTAACAATATTCGACGAGGCAAAAATGATAATCGGATGCGATGTCAATAATTATATTGCGATGCTAGCAAATGAGGTAAAAAATGAATGTAAAGTAAAAACTCATCTATTTTGGAATAGGAATTGACAAATCCAAGTTTTTATTTTGTAAGCAAAGCAACAAAAAGAAAATTTGAGCCAGTGTCAAGACGAAGAATACATTTTCTTAGTAAGGATGAACAAAGCTATTGGTGTAAGCAGTATTGCTGATAATGTTTATCAGTTATTGTGCAGATCATAACCACATCTAGATTAGGATGCCTATTGTTTCCAGTTGTATAGATAGCACCTGTAACTAGATCAGGTTAACTACCAAGTGATAGACTCCTTGTAGTATTCATATACTGTGCATAATCACACTATATAATCGTATAACCTGATACCAACAATTGTATCAGTTTCACACAATATTATATCTCTCTGTTACTAACCTTTATGGTAGCGGAGCAATTGCTCAACAGCAAACAACAACTTTTTCTTTGCTCTTCCTTTTTCCTATCTTTCTATGGCGGAAGATAAAACCCCAACATCCAAGGTTTCTGGTTCTGGCTCTGGCTCCCAGGTTGATCATCCTGCTTTGCCGTCTGAGCCGTTCCAAGCATTGCAGCATGCCCATCACTATGTCTCTGTCAAACTGACTGAGACAAACTATGTTTTTTGGAGGGCCCAGATTGAACCCTTCCTTGAAGGCCATGGTGTCATTGGCTATATTGATGGCTCTTTTCCTCCTCCTCCGTCTGTGGTTACGGATGATACCGGTGCTGCGCAGCCCAACCCAGCCTATACGCGCTGGAAACAACAAGATAAGTCTATCCTTAGCACCATTAACTCTTCATTATCTATTGATGTGTTTCCAATTGTTATCAACAAACAAACTTCTCGTGAGGCATGGGAGGCCCTTGAGTCTTCTCTCGCTTCCACCAACAATACAAGGATTATGGCCATTCATATGGCGCTGCAGAAACTCGAACAACAACCTGGGGAATCTGTCATGCGTTTTCTGAATCGGGGTAAGCGTCTTTCTGATGAGCTTACTGCTTCCGGTAAGCCGTTATCGGTTCTGGATTTCAATATTCATATTGTTCGGGGTCTTCAACCCGAATTGAAAACCTTTGCTACTACTCTCACTGCTCGGGCAGACCTGATTCCTTTTAGTGAGTTTCAGAGTTTGTTGATGACGCATAAGTTCATGGTGAGTGATCAACTCAAATCTATTCATCTTGATTCTGCTGGGTCTATGTCTTCTCCTGCTGTTCCTGACCTTAAACCCGAGGTTCCTTCTGCTTCCAGTCCTACTGCCCATGTTGCTCAACGATCTAACTCCACTCCCCGTGATGGTGGGCGTGGTGGAGGCAGGGGGCGTTCCGGGTATCGTGGTCGTGGCCGTTATGGCCGTGGTGGCAACCGAGCACCGGAACAGCGACCTTACTGGCAGGCTGATCGGCCTGTTGTCCGCTGCTAGTGGTGTAATAAGCATGGCCACACTGTTCAAACTTGCAATCAGCTTTTGCGATCCCAGGCGCCATCACCTTCGGTGCAATCTGTTTCGCCTCATCCCGCTTACTCTCCTGCCCAGTGGTTTCCTGACACTGGGGCCAGTCACCATGTGACCTCTGATCCCAGCATGTTGTCTCCTTATGAAGATTATAATGGTGCCGAGTCTCTTCAAGTGGCTAATGGTAATCATCTCCCTATCTCTGGCATTGGTACTAGTCGTTTCTCTACCTCCTACAAACCTTTATATCTTCATAATGTTCTTCATGTGCCTGGTGTCACTAAATCCTTGCTTTCTGTCCAGCAATTTGCTAGGGATAATAGAGTTTATTTTGAATTTCACCCAACCTTTTTCTGTGTTAAGGACCAAGCTACCCGGAACACTCTAATTACCGGACCGAGTAAGTGTGGACTCTACACTTTTCCCACTTCTGCATCCACTACTCCATCAGCATGTTTTTCCAGTCCTTCAGTCTCTTCAGTTCGTGCATCGCCCCTTGTGTGGCACCAACGCCTTGGTCATCCTCACTTGGCAGTTCAGCAGCGCATACTTTCTTCTTTTCAATTACCAGTTTTACCAAATAAAGAGCATGTTTCCAATTCGTGTCTTGCATGTCCGTTGGGAAAGTCTACCCGGCAGCATCTTCCGTTGCGTCAGAGTCGGTCCAAGTCTCCTTTAGATTTGATTTTCAGTGATGTATGGGGCCCTGCTCCTATTGCTAGTCATAATTCTCATCTTTATTATGTACTTTTTCTAGACGATTATAGCAAATTTCTTTGGTTTTATCCTCTTAAGCATAAATCTGATGTATTTCATATTTTCCAACTTTTTCAAAAACAAGTTGAACTGCAATTTGGTACTAAGATCAAACAATTCCAATCTGATTGGGGAGGCGAGTATAGGAAGCTTCATTCCTATTTTAAAACTTGTGGTATTCAACATCGGCTCATGTGTCCTCATACACATGAGCAGAATGGAAGTATTGAGCGTCGACACCGACATATTGTCGAGACTGGTTTGGCTCTACTTGCTGCCTCTGCTGTTCCCCGCATTTACTGGCATTTTGCGTTTGAAACTGCCACCTATCTAATTAATCGACTTCCCACTAAGATTTTGGATCATCAATCTCCTTTTCAGTGTCTTTTCACACAGCCACCTGATTATAAATTTTTGCGTGTTTTTGGCAGCCTATGCTACCCGCACTTGCGTCCATATAACCGATACAAAATGGATTTTCGGTCCGCACCATGTGTTTTTCTAGGGTATAATAGTCTGCATGCTGGGTATAGGTGTTTAGATTATTCCACTAAACGCATTTATATTGCACGACACATCACTTTTATGGAGCATATTTTCCCATTTAAACACTTTACCTCTTTAAAACCTGCTGCTATAAAGGAAGATGATACATGGGTAACGGTTCCATTGCAAGTTTTCTTTCCTTCTTTGCCCTTATCTTCTACACTAAAGACATCCAGTTTCACTGAACCTCAGCTCACACCAAATTTCTCTCCACAACCTCCTCTTTCCTCTCCTTTATCAATTCCTCTACCGACCCCAGATCCTGTTTCTCCTACTTCTGTACCTTTACCAACACCAGCTCCATCCACGCATGTCACACCCCCTCCTAGTGCTCCAAAACAGCCACGAATTAGAAGAAAACCTGACAGATATTCCCCCTCCAATTATCACAATCTCGTCACTAACAAACCTACTCATGAACCCACCTCTTTTACTGATTCCAGCAAATATTTGGTTTGGAGACAAGCCATGGATGAGGAGATTTCAGCTTTGGTTCAGAATCGCACATGGTCACTGGTGCCTTATCGTTCAGGGATGAACTTGGTTGGTTGTAAGTGGGTGTACCGGATTAAGAAGCACTCTGATGGTTCCATTGAGCGTTACAAAGCTCGTCTGGTGGCCAAGGGGTTCCATCAACGTGAGGGGATTGATTTTGCAGAGACATTCAGCCCAGTGGTAAAACCTACAACTATTAGGTTGGTGCTTACATGTGCACTTTCTCAAGGCTGGGTTGTTCGGCAGCTAGATGTTCGGAATGCGTTCTTGAATGGTGTGATATCAGAGGCTGTTTATATGGTCCAACCTCAAGGTTATGTTGATGCCGATCAGCCTACCTCTGTCTGCAAGCTGCAGAAGTCCCTATATGGTCTCAAGCAGGCACCTCGGGCATGGTATGCCCGCCTCAGCACTTATCTTCAAACTCAAGGGTTTATTGTCTCTCGTTCTGATCCCTCTTTACTTCTCTATCGGTCAGCTAGTAAAGTGGTGCATTTGCTTATTTATGTGGATGATATTCTCATCACAGGGAATGATCATGCCTTTGTTGCTTCTTTCATTCGCACCCTCGGCAGAGAATTTTCTCTTCGGGATCTTGGTCCGGTGAGTTACTTTCTTGGTATCGAGGTTAATTCCACCACTTCGGGTCTTCTTCTTACTCAGCAAAAATATGTTAAAGACTTGCTTCACTAGACGGGTATGGAGGACTGTAAACCTCTTCAGACACCGGCCTCCATGACTATCAAATTAACAAAGGATGGTGGCACTCCCATGGTGGATCCTACTCTGTTTCGACAAGTAGTTGGATCACTCCAATATTTAGCGATCACTCGACCTGACATAAGTTTTGTTGTTGGACGTGTCAGTCAGTTCATGCATTGCCCCACAGATGAACACTATATTGCTGTCAAGAGAATTCTTCGGTATCTTAAAGCCACTTCCCGATATGGTCTGCATATTCAGCGTTCCGCAACTTCCCAATTACATGTGTATACTGATGCGGATTGGGGAGGCAATCCGGATGATCGAAGTTCCACTGCTGGTTTCCTGGTATATTTGGGTGCCAACTTGATTTCTTGGAGTTCGCGTAAACAGCGCACGGTGGCCAGGTCTTCCACAGAGGCGGAATATAAAGCACTGGCTGATGGTGCTGCAGAACTGTTGTGGCTTCGAGGTCTGCTACGTGAGCTTGGAATTTGTCATTCTACTCCTGTTCTATGGTGTGACAACATAGGGGCCACATTCCTTAGTCATAATCCAGTTTTGACAAATCGAACCAAGCATGTCGCTTTAGACTACCACTTTGTTCGTGAGCAAGTCCAACGCAATCAACTGCAGGTGCGCTTCATCTCCAGTGCTGGTCAACTAGCGGATGTCTTGACCAAAGCCCTCTCTTCTACACGTTTTCAGTTTCATCGTGACAAGTTGAACCTTCGGTCCCTACCCGGTTCAACTTAAAGGGGGATATTGGTATAAGCAGTATTGCTGATAATGTTTATCAGTTATTGTGCAGATCATAACCACATCTAGATTAGGATGCCTATTGTTTCCAGTTGTATAGATAGCACCTGTAACTAGATCAGGTTAACTACCAAGTGATAGACTCCTTGTAGTATTCATATACTGTGCATAATCACACTATATAATCGTATAACCTGATACCAACAATTGTATCAGTTTCACACAATATTATATCTCTCTGTTACTAACCTTTAAAAGCAAACAACCAGGATAGGGGAAACAAACGATTTGTTGCAGAAAAAGTGCTGAAGAACAAAAAGAAAAAGAAAAACCTTGAATTTGTATTGAAGACGAAGACAGTCAAATGCAACCAAATATTAAGAAAGTTAAACTAGAAAAAAAATAAAAGTGTTCTATTATATACACTTTACTTTTCAAACTTTATGTTAGCTCAATATTTACTAAGGACAAAATTTATCATATAAACAGCATTCATGCTAAAAATATTATAATTTAATTATAATAAAAAGATAATTGATGCTAAATATAAAGTAATTATTATATTAATGATTGGTGATTCATCTATCAAACCATAAATTATAATGAGAATATTACACTAATTAAAAAAATATTTACAAAATTTTATAATTATCATTAAAAAATTACGAAAAATAAAATTATACCACGTGTGCAAAAACTAGTAAGTTTTAAAAGAAGTTTGGGGGTTAATTTGTTGCTTTATTTCCTGTTTATAATCTGGCTACAGCATTTGATCCCTCCACACCATTTAACTAGCTAGACGGCTTAATTGCAGCCAAATTACAAATTGCAGCCATTAGTGGTGGCTTCTATATATATGGTCATCATGTGCTGCTGATGTTGGGATGCATTGACATAGATTGTCTATACACTGAACCGGTGGTTCTTGACAGAAAACTTTATTGTAGCAATCTTGCACAGTCTTGCAAGGGCGAGCTCCTATGGGTATAGCCGATACACTGAAATTTTTGCACATTGTCATTTTATTTAGATCATTGATTAGTTCCCATGCCAAGACTAGAAAAAGAAAACTGGAAACTGATACTAACCAGATGCCGCCAACAAAAGGAAGGCCAAGAATATTATCTTGAACCGAGCTTTCTCCATTTCTCTCTTTGTTATAGTGGTTGACTATTAGTTGGTGCTGGTACTATGGTGATTGTATAATTGATTTTCTGTGTGGTGTAGATGTGGCTTGTTATTTAACATTTATAGGCAAGCGGGCATGTCACCTCTAAAGAAATAGTACAAGGAAGGATGTTGTTTTCTTTTTTTGATAAATTAGTATAAGGATATTGTTGATGCTATGTTTGGAAAAAGAAATTAAATTCTGGCATATATGGAAATGTTATCTAGGAGTTGGAAGTAATAATCTCATGTAATGGGGAAAGATCAAGTCATTAGGAGTATATATATATATATATATATATATATATATATATATATATATATATATATATATATATATATACCAGTATCTAGCAATAGAGTTGGAAGAAATAACTGTGGGATTAGGCTTGGATCGATCACCTCAATCTTTAATCCCCCTCTATTTTCTTTCTTTCTTTTCTTTTTTTTGGGTCGGGCTCGTAATTCATTACTTTACTTACTGGTACGGGCCTAAAAGGTTACAGCCCAGTCCAGTCTGGTGTTGAAATAGCGCTAAAAGTCATGTCGCTTCAGATATTTTCGTCGTTACAAGACTTCCCCTCCCTCATCCATCAAAATAGAAAGATAATTTTTCAAACTCTAGTTGTCTTTAGGCCAAGAAAGGGAGTTTCATCCATGAACATTTTTATGGGTAAGATTGACTGATGGTTGAACAAAAATTTAGCTATTTCTTGTAGCGGTAAAAATTTATCTCATTGATCGGGTGAAATTTGATAAGGTTATAAATTCAAAAAGAAAAAACAAAGGGAAGAAAAGTAAACGAATTACTACTATGTTCTGTATCACTTGGAATTGGAATGGGAATGGGAATAGGAATGAGAATGAAATAATAGTGGCAATCTTAATCCATTTTGTTTCTAGTTATGTTTTAGATTATAGTCAACTAAATAATAAAATGACTTGAATCCTATTTCTATTTCATTCCAAGTCCTACTTAACACCCTAGAGCCTTTACTTACCAGTTATTATCTTATTTAGAGCATGATTTTTCCTTTTCTAATTAATTACGGCACAAAGTACAGTGTCACCCACCTGAGTCAAAATAATTAAGTTCGATATGGTTTGGAGAAGAGATATGGGATTGTATATATTAGCCTAGCACCCACCTGAGTTTTTGTGATTGATATGCATTTGATTTTGATGTATAAAAAACAAGAATCATCTTCCAAAACATGCATAGGTAATAATTCCCAGACATGAGAAACCATTCATCCAGAAAATTAATTTTCCATCCTTGTGAGAAAAAAACTATCTGTGGTCAAATTAATTTGCTTTTTTTTTATATATTTCATTTCCTTATGCCATGACATTTATTCCAACTACAGCTTTTTGGCAGGAGGAAGGCATTGACATACGTTATCAATACACCGAACAGGTGGTTCCACACAGACAACATGGTTGTCGCAATCTTGGGAGGAATTGCAAGGGCGCTCACTTGCTGTCTCCATAGCTGATACACTTGAGGATGATGAAGTACCTGAAATTTTCACAAGTATTGCCATTTTAATCTTAGTTCATTGACAATTAATAATTAGTTAGTTTCCAGAACCACCAGAGAAAAATACAACACAAAAAAAAAGAAGAAAATTCACAGTGCATATACAAGATAGAGAAGAAAGTGAGAAACTAACAAGATGCCACCAATAAAAGGAAGGCCAAGAATGTTATCTGGAACCAAGTTTTCTCCATTTCTGTTGTTTATGGTGGTTTGGTGCTGGAACTATAGTGATTTGGTTTTCTGTGTTATAGATGTGGCTGCTTCTCCAATATTTATAGCTAGGCAGGTCATCTCTGAAGAGATGTAGTACACGGAGAAGATTGCTACCTAAGGCATATATATGAGAATGATATCTAAGAGTTGGGAGTAATAATATCATATAATGGTAAATGATCAAGGAACCACTAGGATATAAATTCTAATGTAACATTGAAAGAAATATATAACCTTGTTGCTTAAATAGTTTGGATCTCCTCAATCTATAATCTGAAATCCATCCCTTAACCAACTGTCAAATTCTTCAACCAGGTTTTGCCATCTATCTTAGAAGAGCCGAAATCCATCATTTATCATTAACGGATTTTATTCCTCGTTACTGTAATGCATCTCATGGTAATGGAATTTGTAGTTTGTTTCTACCTAACCCACTCCCCCAAATCTGGAATGGAATATCCCCAAAGCTGGAATCGATATCAATAAAAATTAAATTAAATAACCTAAATAATTTATTAATAAAATTATGGTGTGTAAGTCATAATTTAGCCAAATGTTTACATCTTTGGCTCTCTCCTTTTTTTTTTTTTCTTTTTCTTTATTTGGGTCGGTACCAGTCTGTTATTGCAATAGCGCCAAAAGTAATAAACTGAAGATATTTTCTCCGTTACTACAAGATTTTCCCTCCCTTATCCACCAACATAGCCGAAGAAGCTATATCCCCCAAGAGAAACTCAAAAAGATATTTGTGTGTACAATCATGGCATGTTCACCATCTGCAATCTCTGCATTGTCCTTCACTAACATAACATCCCCAAAAAGGGTCTCTTCACCTTCTTCCAGTTTGATCATAAAAGCAGTTGCCAAAGAGATTCACTTTAACCATGATGGTTCAACCACAAAGAAGCTGCTGGTAATATACATATACTTAAAAACACATTTCACTTCAAGTTCCTGTCTTTTTCTTTGTTTTCTTCTTGGAAGGCACAAAAGGGAGTTAATAATTTGACAAATTAAGCTGGGTTTGGATGGTCTGGTGCTGGTGGGTGCAGGCAGGAGTGGAAACAATGGCAGAGCTATTAGGAGTCACATTGGGTCCAAAGGGAAGGAATGTAGTCTTGGAAAACAAGTATGGTCCTCCCAAGATTGTTAATGATGGAGAAACTGTGCTCAAGCAGGTTTTCACTGCATACTTATTAACCTTTATTACTTGTTGTTTTGTCCTTTCTTTTCTCTTTTAATCTCATATTCTTTCTGTTATGTGGCATGTCATGGTTCAATTTGTTTTAAAATTATTCCTTGAGTTGTTACATGTGATTTACTATGAGTATATGTTCAGGTTTAAACTGATTGCAGAAAGAAATGCACTCAAATAATGGTAGAAACTGGAGAGAAGCTTGTCATTGGAGTATAGTTTGCCTGAGATTCAATAATACTTTCTTTCTGATTGATCTAAATTGTTAATGCTTAGATTGAATTGGATGATCCTTTGGAGAATGTTGGAGTAAAATTGGTGAGGCAAGCTGGAGCGAAAACGAATGACCATGCTGGTGATGGTTCCACAACAGCTATAATACTTGCTCATGGTCTAATTGCTGAAGGGACCAAGGTGAGTAGATGCTATAGGAGAAGTTTGATGATGCATTACATAGGAAAAAATCATTTGAAAAAGCTAGACCTCTCTGTATATGACTCTGTTACCCTTACGAACTAATATTAGTACCATTACTAGGTGATTGCAGCTGGTAGGAATCCTGTGCAAATTGCTCGTGGGATTGACAAGACAGCCAAAGCTCTTGTGTCTGAGCTCAAATTGATGTCCAGAGAGGTAAATATGTTTAGACTCTTTCTTTTGCCTCAAACAGTTAACACCTGGATTAGGAAGACATGTAAGAATGTAGAGAAATGATTTTCCAATTCTGTATTAAAAGCATTCTATTACCATTTCCTGCAGGTTGAGGATGATGAGCTAGCAGATGTTGCTGCAGTTAGCGCAGGTAACGATTATACGGTAGGAAACATGATATCTGATGCTCTTGGGAGAGTGGGAAGAAGGGGTGTTGTCACAATACAGAAAGGAAACTATCATGAAACAACTCTTGAAATTGTTGAGGGGATGCAATTTGATCGTGGATATTTGTCCCCTTACTTTGTCAATGATCGACGAAAAATGACAGTCGAGTTCAATGACTGCAAGGTAGGAACGGTTGAGGTTTACATATTCTAGCATGTTCTTCAATCAAATAATTACAGAGAATGGAATATTTTTGGTTGCAGCTGCTTTTGGTTGACAAGAAAATCGCACATCCAGAGGAGCTGGTTAAAATATTGGACAATGCGGCTCAAGAGCAGTACCCAATTGTGATAGTTGCAGAAGGCATTGAAGAGGAAGCTCTGGCCCCAATTATAAAGAATAAACTCAAGGGTAACCTGAAGATAGCTGCTATAAAGGCTCCTGCCTTTGGTGAGCGCAAGAGCCACTACTTAGATGACATTGCAATCTTGACAAGAGGTAGCAGTCAAAGTGCCACTTTTGAATGAATGCATTTTAGGATTGTCATCTGCATCATCATCAGAACACACATATGTAAATATGCGCTTGCCTTCGATGTCTTAACTACTTTCTTTTGATGGTTTCGTTTCAATGGCTATTATGGAAACAACTTTCTTGCTTAGCTATTCCCATGCCTTTCAGGCACCGTAATCCGAGATGCGATGGGTTTGACATTGGAAAAGTCTGGCCCGGAGGTATTAGGCAGTGCTACAAAAGTGGTGATAACAAATAATTCTACATTGATAGTCACTGATGGAAGCACTAAAGCAGCAGTCCAGAAGAGGGTTTCCCAGATTCGCGGTCTTGTTGAGGTGCATCTTCGTTTACAATATACGCTTCGCCATTGTAATATTCAAATCCCAAGGAACTGAGTCCATTTGCATGTTTACAGAATTCTGAAGAAAAGTTTCAAAAGAAAATACTGAATGAAAGAGTAGCAAGATTATCAGGAGCAATTGCCATACTTCAGGTAAACCAGTTCAAATCGAAGCTGCAAATGTTCCAAGATTGTTACTGCACTTTTTTATGACTTTCTTTATTGACTGAATCATAGGTCGGTGCACAAACACAAATTGAGTTGAGAGACAAACAACTCAGGATTGAAGATGCTTTAAATGCGACCAAGGTTGCTGATTTCTTTTCTTTGGTCTTTCCTTATTTCTTCTAGGCAGTTTCGAATATAACTCTCAATATGGTGTATTGCAGGCAGCAATTGAGGAAGGAGTAGTTGTTGGTGGTGGATGTTGCCTCTTGAGGCTATCCACGAAGGTTGACAATATTAAGGAACTTTTGGATAACGAAGAGCAAAAGGTATCTCACCTTCCTATTCCATTTCTTATCTTTCCAAAATAATGGATGCCAACGCCATCAATGGTCAAATTTTGTCGATCAAGAGAAAGTTGTGATCTTGAGTCTGCAAATATTCATGCAGCTGGGAGCTGATATCTTTAAAAGAGCTTTGAAGTATCCTGCAAGACTGATAGCCAAGAATGCAGGAGTAAACGGAAATGTTGTTATAGGCAAGGTATTTGGAAATTACAAGAAGATTCTTCTTCTCATATATAGTTTGAAAACTTAGGAAAGTTGGGCTTACAAACTGGTTTGATGGTCCTATGCTGATCATATGAATATTTTTTTTAATTTCTGTAGATTTTGTCTAATAATGATCCAAGATATGGGTATAATGCTGCAAGAGACAGATATGAAGATTTGATAGCAGCAGGAATTATGGATCCAACAAAGGTACCCATAACTAAATGGTTGATTCAGCTGCGGTGTAGCTTATAGCCATCTCAAGTATCATGTATTCATTTAAAGTTAGCACCATAGTTTTCTAACCAAATTATTATTTTGTCCGCAAAATGTTTGAGCAGGTGGTAAGATGTTGTTTGGTGCATGCTGCATCAGTAGCTAAGCAATTCCTCACATCTAATGCTGTTGTAGTTGAAATTAAGGAGATAAAGCCTCGCCCTCAAATAAATCCACCCCAACTCCCCTCCCTCCCACTATGGAATAGGTCTAAGAAGAAGAAAATCCCGGGTATGTTTGGCAAACAAAATTTGTTATTCCCAGTATTAGATCAAAACTTCTTTCAGATTTTAATGTTTGATTGTTCAGGCATGGGATCGCTTCTTAGATGATTTTGAGGTTGAAGTTTCAGCGGTTATATCCTGAGTACAAATGCTGTGTTCCTTAAGTAGTGGCTAGAATGGAGTGAAGAGTCCTGTGGCTGGTTTTCTTTGAAGAACAGGTTCACTCTGCATCAAAAGGGTTCTGATGAACGGAGAAGGTTCCATTGTCAAATAGCTGCATAATTTAAACCAAAAACATATGGAAACAGAAGAAATTCTTGAGTGTGAACACTCCTGAGGTACAGATGGTGAGGAGTTGCACATTTAATTGTTTAGTACCCTGACACACTTTAACTCTGTTTATATTCTAGAACACTAATAGTCTTTGTTATCTAACAAGTTCTTTCTGCATTCTTCCTCATGAATCTTGATCAATTTTAGTGGCTTGTTGTGTGACAATGTAAACCAAACACATCCTAAAAGAAACGAAAATGTACAAGGAACCAAATCCAACAACATTGGGCTGATTGGCATCCATAGGATATTACATAACCATGGGTGTGCAAGTAAAAAAATCAACATTCCCTATGAATGACAGGCGGTTTCAAGCCAGAAAATGAGTTAGAAAGTGAACAAGTCGTGCATTATTTGCTTAGCAAGTGAAAATGGTCAAGGCAACCAACTGGGTTAAACTAATATGATAAACAGAACTCCATACTCAAATATCTTCCGTGAGAGAGGGAATGGAGTTAGGCAGAATTAGTTGTATACTATATGGATTGCCAGTGTGGATAGGTAATCAGCCCAAGAAGATATGGTTCATGAAGAGTATCAAAGTTCAGGCAGGGTATGGCCACACTGGCCCCCTAGAAAATTGGTCCTCATAATTCTTAGCAATTTCTTTGAAGTATGAACCTGCTAAGTTGTATAGATGTCATCATTTGGTAGCAGCAAACAAATGAGAGGGACACACACAGAGACCGTCATTGGTTTCATCACCCCCATATCCATCCCTCAACTAAACGGATAAAGATCAACGTCCATAATCCATGTCATGTCAGTCTTACTTACCTTCAAAGGAGCTAAACTACGTATCAACAATGTTGTTTTCTTTTCCTTTTTCCTCCAAACTTCACATATTAAAACCTGGATTGAAATCTTGGTCACAGTTTTTAAATCATAACCACAGGGAAGGCTCATTCTTTATTTTCTTTATTTAGGTTTCTAACAAAGTATTCGCAAAAAAAACTAGTTTGTTAAAATTTTGATCCATGACAGGCCCAAAATGGTCCAAACGGCCCAAGAATGCACAAGAATGAGGAATCTCGATTTCCTCGAAAAGCTCGCATCATCGCAGGTCACGTGTCCAAATTCACACAGTTTAGCCGATCCAAATCTTGGCTGTTCTTCTCCTTCCCCTCTCTCCTCTCTCCTCTCGCTCTCTTCTCTTCGCGTCTTAGCTTTAGCTTTTGCCTCTTGACCATTGTTACTATATAAATGGGGAGAGATTTTCAATTCCTACCCGGTAAAAAACTCGAGCTGAAAATAAATACCCAATTCCAAATTTCCATCCTTTATGTTCCGTAGATATATATAGTTTATTATTATTAGACAACAAAGTTTAAAAAAAGAAGAAGGGAACTTGTAAGAGAGGAAATTTTGAGAGAAGATGGTGTTGCTCATGGGTCTGAGTCTGCAGAGCATGTTGGATTTGGTGGTGGCTGGGATTTCTCTTATGATCGGTTTGGGTATCTTCGGTTTCATTACTTCCCTCCTCTGCTCTGCTGCTTTCCTCCACAACGCCAAGGTCGCTTCTTGATTGAAATACCCCCAATCTAAAAGGTAAGCATACTTTGAATTTCATCATTGGTGGTACTTTTTTTCGATTGGTTTGGTGTTTTATGTTGTTTCAGTTTGTGGGTCTTGCTTGTTTCTTCTTTTGTTCGAGTTGGTTCTCATGAACGGTTAATTTTGAACTCGGTGGTGTTGGGATTAGACCTTCAATCAGTTTAAGCTGCATGGTTTAGCTGGTATAGGGAATGGAGTGTTACTATTGGAACACATTCTTTGACAAAAAGTGGAGGAGAGTGTGAATATTTCTGAGATACAGACAGTGTAGGGAGGATTAGTTGCTGGTAGCTATGTATGAATGAATAATCTGTAACGGTGAAGAATGTCTAGGCAACCAATTAGTTTGAGTAAGAAATGTGAGAGTTTGCTTAAATAAACAGGATTTGATAAGCAGGTTATGGTACTCATTCCATGAGAGAGACAGGAGTTAGGCAATCAGCACATGGTATTTGCTTTTTCTTTTTTTTTTTTCCTTTTCTTTTTGCTTCTTAAAGAGAAACGTTTGCTTTGGAAACTTGTTTGTGATTCGAGGCATAAAAATTGATAGGCACCAACTAGTTCCATAACTAAAAGCCCCAATATTGGAGAAATATCAACGTCATAAAAGAAAAGTAGTGTTTAAGTCTTAGTAAAGAGCAAGTGTATCTCTGTGACAAAAGGGTGTAGATAATCAAATCGCTCACCTACTCGATCAAAAGGTGTGCATACTTCGTTGTATCAAAGGATATTATTGACTGCAGTTCTTGTGTTAGTTGGGGTGGGGCGTCTTTACTTCTTTATTCTTCTGCTAATTCATTATTGAAACCTTGACAGCTTATTCTATGGATTGCAGAAGTTTCCTCAACAACAGCCAACAGTTGCTTATCCTATGAACTGTCTCAATTACTTTTTGTTGTACCTTTTAACTGCTTCTTGCTGTTCTATTACTTCGGATCTCTAGATCCTTGAATGCTTTCTACAGTTCGTCTAGTGAACTATTCTCAATTTTAAATGTTCAGGTGTTGATGAAAGATGCATGAAGAAAGGCCAAACTGCTGTTTATTTCTTGAAGAAGTTGGTTAGCTTGGGGGTTTGTTGGAGCAACAGGCTTTTCCATCTTCTGTCATCTCCCTGTTGCTCTAACCTGTAATGTACCAAAGAGAAATGTTGTAATTTCCTCTAGAGTTAAAAATAAAACATGAAACGTTCTTCCTTTTGAGGAGTTGTGCTCAATGTTCATCTTCTTTTGGTGATATGATACCAACTTGCAGAGTTGAAGTTTCAATTATTCTCAAAATGTTAGCCTTTTGAGCTTGGAAATGATTGTTTTGCCTGTTTGTCCAAGCTATGCTGAGAAATACTTTGGGCCACTTCTATCATCCAATAGCGCAGATTTGACTGGACTTGTGGCTTGTAGGAGCCACCTGAGAAACAGCCTACTGTTTTAAGTTTACAACTATGATTGTTTTTTTCTCCCTGAGCGTTTTTTGTTGAGATGGTGATTATCCCATCATATGCAATTTCAATCCAAAAACTACACATTTATTTATGGTTTCTCTACATTGAAGAAGCACACAGAGAGTAAAGATTTTCAGTTGGCATGTATGTAAGTTGTAAAGCATCAAAAGAGGAGCCAGGTCAAAGGGAGGACTATTGCCTAAACTCTCTAAACTAAAGTACCGATTCTGCAACGTGGCTCCCATTGCGCAGATGTTCTGCCAATCTTCTACCCATGCCTTAGAGTAAGACTTGTGGATTGTGATCAAACAAATGAGGCATGATTTGCCATAAATTGAAGCAAAATCAAAATCAATTTAAATTGGTGCATATTGAAGATCAGTTGGTGTCAAGAGACAAAGAGTATACTCCACATAGCTCGAATGAACCGTGATTAGACTGTATCAATTAGTAAGTTCCTTTTTGTGTATGAGCAGTAGCAGACTGATCAATCCCTAATCACGTAATAGTTCAGTCGGGTTAACAAGAATCACATTACCCGAAACCAACCCAAAAGACTCGAACTTTATGCTTGCAAAACATCAAAACAAAGAAGGGAAAAAGAAAGAAGAAGAAAGAATACTCATTTCTTATTTCTATTTCTATTCTTCCTGGAGTAAACCATCCCTCGAATCCCATCAGGGTCAGCCACAAACCCTAAAGGCCTATAAAACCCAAGAACCCTAGGCTCCGAATACAGAGCAATATTCACAATCCCCTGCTCCACCAACTCATCCAGCAGCCGCTCCATCACGGCCTTTCCCAGCCCAATCCCCTGGAACGACGGGTCAACCACGACGTCCCATATGATGGCGTTGAACACCCCGTCGCCGGTGGCCCTAGCGAAGGCCACGGGCTTCCGGGTCCTCTCGTGCTGGATCCAGAGCAGGGAGTTGGTGTTGTCCAGTGCCAGCTTGATCTTCTCCGGGTCCCGCCGCGGGAACCCAACGGAGACGAAGACGGTGTTGAGCTGGTCGAGGTTGAGCTCGTCGGCGGTGCGCCGGAGGTGGAACCCCCGGGACTCCAGGTCGGCGTCGGAGATGGAGTATTTGTTGGTGATGATGGCGGGCTTGAGGCGGAGAGAAGTGGAGGACATGCCACGTAGAAGCATGTTTTTTTTTTTTTTTGATCTATCTATGTCGTATTTGTTGTGTTTTAGTGGGTTTGGTTTCAGTTGTGGTTCTTGTTTTCGCCGTCGTTTTTTTTTTTTTTTTCTTACATTGGTTGTTGTTGGTTGTGTGTTCGATGAGAAATATGTGGTGGTTAGAAACCGTTATCTTCTAGTTCGCGCGGGATTCTTATGGGGGTCGTTATCCCGTGGAAACTGTGTGAAAACTGAAAATCTAAGTTGATTAGGCTTGGGCCTTAGATATGACTGCAAGACCAGAGCCCAATCTAACGAGTACAGTATCATATCATTGAAAATTGACCTTCCATCCATATTTTTCTTTTTTGGTCTAAGACCCTCCATCTATATTTAAATTTTACAGTTGATGGTTCAATTCAAAATTAATAGACCAAATTATTTCGTAAGGAGAAAAAAAAAACGTACATGAACGTTCAACTACCCACCAGCACTCATAAGGAAAATAAGGCCAATCAAATTAGATCCTGCCTGAAAAAGTAGGGGAACATGTCAATGCGAAATTGACCAGAACAAAAGAACTCTAAAAGGGGATACAGTATCAGGCAAATAATTACCGGATCCTGAAATTATACGGGGAAGGATGGACATAGTGATGGAAAACAAGAGATGTGGCAGAAACTAGAAATAAGAGATCATACAGGTGCAAATAGCAAATAAGTTGATACTTGAAAGCAGAGTGTGTGTGGTTGGTTAGTTTAAGTTTATTCAGATTTTGTCCATGTGAAACACTGATCCCCAACTAACCGAGCAACTACTACTCACCAACCCCTTACGACTAACTAACGATTACGCACACGAGACCGTACCTTGGTAATAAGTAGTAAAGTGTAAAACACATTACTTAAAAAGCCAAAATTGACCCAAACAGCAGAATTCTCACGGGGCACACAAGTTGGGAGCAAGCAAGTACCCAGATCCTGAATTCATCTGGGTTCGAGTTACTTTCACTTATCCGGTAAGTTTTAGGAGATATTTTCTTCTTTCTCATTATCATTTTTCATTTCTCCTTGATTCAATTTATTCTTGGGTTTGATGATCCGGGTTTTGGTTGCATGCCTTTCCTTCTGTGTTGTTGACTTCTGTGTACCTTTGCTTGTGCAATCGTTTGTTTCATTAAGGTCACCTTCACATTGCAGGCCTTTTTATGTCTTTCGTTATCGATGCTTTGATTATATTGAGAACTGCTCTGTCTTGTATTTTTGCAGTCTTCTGTAAACTGTTTGCGGGTTATATAGTTCGGAATTTCTAGTAAGCTATTGAATAAGAATCAAATCATTTGAGAGCTTTTGTATCTTGTCATTCCCAAAGAGATCAACTTTTTCATATTTTGTAAACTGTTTGTGGGTTATCCATTAGTTGTTATATTTCTTACATGGATTGATTGTCATGCAAACACGAAGTTAGTCCGATACATATGACCGGCTATTAGGAAAAGAAATGCAATCTAACCCTTCAACTAATGTAAATGAGAATTAAGATTCATTTGGTGAAATGTTGCTTGGTAGTCCTTCGCCTTATTACATAGTTTTGCTCCTTTAAGGCAAATCTAGGTGAATGTCTCTGTGTAGTTGTTATCATTCCACTTGTAACATGGTCTTGTTGTTGAACTGTTATATCATATATGTGTTAAAAAACAGTGGCTTGTTCCATGTTACCAGTCATTATTCGAAATTGACAGTCTTCATTCATCCTTCACTTTAGACCCTTCTGTTTTGTTGCTTTAGATCAAAATTTGAAAGAGTATATAATGTCATTTTTAGTTATACCTTTTGTGAAAGCTGCAGTCTTTGGTCTTGTCCTCAATTGATACACCTTTTTCTCAGATTATTTTCCTTAGGCTATTTCTGGCACTGAGATTCAGTTTTCTGAACAGGTAATTAGATATGGCTCCTCTAACAAGAATTGGCCTTGCTGGCCTCGCTGTCATGGGCCAAAATCTTGCGCTTAACATTGCTGAGAAAGGATTTCCAGTTTCTGTATACAATAGAACCACCTCAAAAGTTGATGAGACCGTCGAACGTGCCAAACAGGAGGGAAATCTTCCATTGTATGGTTTCCATGATCCCGAATCGTTTGTGAAGTCAATTCAAAAGCCTCGTGTAATAATCATGCTTGTTAAGGCTGGGGCCCCGGTTGACCAAACCATCAAAACCTTGTCTGTTTACTTGGAGAAAGGAGACTGTATAATAGATGGTGGTAACGAGTGGTACGAGAACACCGAGAGAAGAGAAAAAGCCATGAGTGAATTGGGTCTACTTTATCTTGGAATGGGTGTTTCAGGAGGTGAAGAGGGTGCTCGGCATGGACCTTCTTTGATGCCTGGAGGGTCTTTTGAGGCCTACAAGAACATAGAAGATATCCTTCTCAAGGTAGCTGCTCAAGTTCCAGACAGTGGCCCCTGTGTCACTTACGTTGGAAAAGGTGGATCAGGCAATTTTGTTAAGATGGTTCACAATGGGATTGAATACGGTGATATGCAGCTGATTGCAGAGGCCTATGATGTGTTGAAATCAGTTGGGAAGCTCACCAATGAGGAATTGCACCAAGTTTTCGCAGATTGGAATAAGGGAGAGCTTCTGAGTTTCTTGATCGAGATCACTGCTGATATTTTTGGAATTAAAGATGATAAGGGGGAAGGTTATTTGGTCGACAAGGTTTTAGACAAAACTGGCATGAAAGGTACTGGAAAATGGACTGTTCAGCAAGCTGCCGAGTTGTCAGTTGCTGCTCCTACCATCGCTTCATCCTTGGATGGCAGATTCCTCAGTGGTCTGAAGGAAGAAAGAGTTGAAGCTGCCAAAGTGTTCAAATCAAGTGGTGTTGGAGCCATCCCGGCTGACCAAGTTGTAGATAAGAAAAGGTTGATTGATGATGTAAGGCAAGCTTTATATGCATCAAAAATATGTAGCTATGCTCAGGGTATGAATTTGATTCGTGCAAAAAGTGCCGAAAAGGGATGGAACTTGAAACTTGGGGAGCTGGCCAGGATTTGGAAGGGTGGTTGCATTATCCGTGCAGTGTTCCTGGACCGTATTAAAAAGGCGTATGATCGGAACGCAGAGCTCTCTAATCTTCTTGTGGATCCAGAATTTGCAAGAGAGATTATTGAGCGACAATCTGCTTGGAGACGGGTTGTCTGCCTGGCTATCAACTCAGGAATTAGCACCCCTGGAATGTCTTCTAGCCTCGCATATTTTGATACCTACAGGAGGGAGAGGCTACCTGCTAACTTGGTCCAAGCCCAACGAGATTACTTCGGGGCACACACATATGAGAGGATTGATGTGCCAGGAGCTTTCCACACCGAATGGTTCAAGATTGCCAAACAGTCAAAGATTTAAGTTTCAGCATTCCAGGGCAGGGATTTTATCCACCTTATTGACTTGCTATGAGACCCTATAATATGATATTTGTCACCGATTGATCAGTACTCTTATTTCTGTGACCTTTGATTGATGTTGTTTCAGAGGGCATGTCATTTGCCAAATCATTTGAAACTCCCCTAGCAGGTTCTGCTAGCTAAGCCATTTTACTGCAAGCATTATTTGTTTACTTTGGCTGGACCTCAAATAACAAAATAAGAGATGTCTTTGGCTGGCAAGAATTTGCAGCTGTACTTACCCATTTTGGTTTACTTTGTTGCAGGGAATGAATCACTCTGCTGGTTCATATCTTTTTGCATCTGTTTTTTCTTCTTTCGCTTTCCTTTAAATGATCTGACTATGAAATTGATTATCTTCCTACCGCTGGTCTTAGAGCCATCTCATCTGGTTTCTGGCGATACCAGATTTGTCCCCATCCAGAACATGACACAACTATAGTTATGCATTCTGAAAACGTCCTGAATAGTGGTAATTTGCAAAAGCATGTCATCTCTGACGAGTCTAGATTGTGTATGATCCGTATGCAGATGCTTATTACTTGCTCTTTTACTGTCCCAAATTGTCAAAGTTAAAACTAGATATAGAAAACCTTAAAACAACAAGCCAAACTCAAAACTCATAAAAGATTGCTGTATCATATATGCTGTCGTTTTCTCTCAACCACAGAATTGAATACATTAAAATCAGTGTTTGATAATCTTACATGCCAAGTATCTTATCACTTGGTCAATAACCCAGACCCTGCAGCGTAAACAATCAGCCAACACCAAGTCCTGTAACCTGGAGTGGCTTACTCCTTATGATGACATATAGTTGTAGAGGAACGAAAGACACTGAGAATATACATTTTCTGCAAGGAAAAAGAATAGAACATTGCAGTAATGTTTGCATTCTGCAGTTGGGAATTCATATGTACATGTCTTGTCAAACACTCAAGGCTTAGTACAGGTAATTGCGTCTCAAGATTCACCAATCAAGAGTGAAAATCTGGAATCCTAAAGCAGAACTGTGAGGTGTGCTTTTCTTGAGATTCCTGAAGAAAATTAACACACAAAACATTGCCACAGTATACTACAACCAAAAACAAGGACAGAAATAAGCAGAGCGCCTCTTCCGTTTCCTAGTCCTCCTAGTTTTTCCTCACCTTGATTGAACTTTGAACATGACTAACGGCAGTCTTTGCCTTGAAGAATGACTCTTCTTTACCTACTCTGATCCTCGCTCCATCTCTTTGTTTCACATTTCTGTAGGGTTTCTCCTTTGACGGACACTTACTGGTAGCACCCTTCAAATGGCTCCTCCCATGATTGTCCTCATTGCTGCCATGGAAAGGTTCACAATGGCTTGGCCCAGAAGAGGCATCAGATGTCATGGAGTCGTCGCTCTCACCACTATCAGCAGCAGCAGCAGCATCACCTTTTCTATAGTAACGTTGTTTATTAGTGTTGTAGCCATAATCCCCAGTACTATAATCACCTTCATCATCAATATTGCTTCCTTGGCCTCTAGAGACAAGATAACTGGTCCAACCAGACTCACTACTACATTCCTTTGCACTCCCTATGATTTTGGAAGACTCCATTACTGTAGCTAGAGAAGCAGAACAGAACAGAACAGAATAGGAAAAGGAATAAAGAGAAGAAAGTTATCAAGAACAGATGTTGTTTTCGCAGCATTCAATGTCACCGCAGAAATTTACTCGTGTATGCCACACTATATCTTTGTCCCTGTGACCATTTGTCAACAAAATGCAGCTTCCTATATATAGGAGAAGGGACCCTTTTAGTTTTCACATAGCGCACGTTACAGGACTTCATTATTGAAATTGCAACAGCAAATTTCACCCCCACCTGTCAATCCTGGCACCACAATCCCTCTGGCTTGATCACAAGAAGACAAGCCTGGGGCAATAAATATAGGCAAGCATGTCTGATACACTAGAACATAAGTACAACTTCTTAAATATGTTGAAATTAAGGCAGTGACGTGGCCATTGAACCTTTCACCTGAAATAAGTTTCTCCTATTTATTTATCTGCTTATTTCGAAAATAAGGAGCAACTTTCACGGTTGCAACGCATATGAGCCCCACCCCACAAAGGAGGGGGATGTGTGAATATCTTCTCGCAATACATATGATCCCCGTGGTAGATGAACAGGTTGGAAATGTTTTACTTTAACTAAGACATTTTAGGTTCGAGTCTCCGGAACTTAGTGTTTTAGGAGCTACCGGCGTCAACTTTTTATGGTTTTGTTTTACCTGGATTTAAATTAATTTAGGATGTTGATTTAAAGGTGAACAGGTAAGGTACTACCATTTCACTACTACTAATTTTCACTCAAAGTTTTATATTGTGGCAACGGGGCAAATAGAGCAAAAAAAAAAAAAAATCCCCTCTGATAAATGCAACGAACCCAACTGGGTTTTGGCCTTTTGCATGCGATAAAAGGGCATTTTCACTGGCTTGCCTGTCCTTATTTTGATATTTTTTCAGTGTCGTATAAAGGGCAGGTTCATGTCCCTTTTGACTTGATAAAGAAAAGATCAAGGCAGAAAGGACAAAACCATTCTTCGATGTATTTCCTACTTGCATTGCATCAATGTGTGACATGGAAAGAAACAGTGTAGTTACTGATAGTATTAATGATGATGATGACTCTGTAACAACTGCCTTTGAAACACAAACCTTTTTATCTTTCTGGATTTGAGTTCTCAAAAGCTTTAACGAATTGGCTTATGTGCTAAAGTGGCTTTTTGAACTGAAGCTTGCATCCTCGTTCTTTGTCTATTCCTGCAGTATCATTATTTTTTTTTACATCACTCTTCGGTTGTTGTTCTTCCTTTCATGTTTTTGGGTGTGTGTTTGATTTAATATCTGAAATTGAAGAAAATTATTAGATGAATTGGGTCTAATTAACAAACAAACCCAGTAAACGAATTGAATACAATATTATAGTAAACAAAACTTTTATAGACAATAACATTATAAAAGAGTGACTACTAACTCCATGTGAAAATTTCTGATAAAACTCTGGTGACCTGATCAACTACTACCGTGTCCTAACTTTTCCAGTCATTTTTTGGGATTGTAATGAAATTTGTTTGTTTCCTGAGTATTTTGGGTTTCTTATCTTAAGGCACCGTACTTGTTTGGAAGTCACTTGACTTTATAACTGCTGGATATAAAGTTTTACATCATATGCATCATCTTTGCCTCGATATAGATCATATTCATATCATATACCTGTTCATTACATTAATGAACCAGTGCAAAAGAGTGGCTTGTTTGACGTGTTTTTCTTGCTACCAAGAAAAAGTAATCTGCCGTTACTTTTGATTTTTCTTCCTATCTTCAGAAATATTCTTCACTGCTGATAATAGGATGATCATTATTCATTAGATGCATAACGGTTCTTTCCCAGAATTTGATTACGTATATCACTGATAAATTCAATCTAACCATTCATTCTTTATTGTTTTCGTCTCTATATATATAGTACCTGGCTTGTTTTGGTACTACTAATTGTTCAACTAAGATGCCAACTAACCTTCATATTCCACATTGATTAGCTTGCTTTCTTCCTTGGAAGATTAGGACAATTATGAATTAATCAGTAATAAAGACTTGTCGGAAAATTTAGGTGTTGAATGAGGAAGAAAACATCACACATGTACATATGTTCTCATAAAACGCTAACGGGGCCCAAGTAATGACTTGTAGTAACGCTCTAACTGTAGGTTTTGAATTTAATTAATTAGAAAGATTTTTTTTGTTGAATAATTAGAAAGATTTGAGAGTTGTTTTTCATGATGTGATTCAACAACTTTGGGATAAAATGTCTGTACGGCTCATCAGAGGTTGCTTTAAAGCTGAGACAACTAAACACACTAATGTCTCACCAACATAGGGTGGATTAGACAAAATTATAATTTACAAATGATATGGACACATGCCGTTCTATTTTGAGTTGTACGGACCAAGATTTTACGGCATCAATTATTGAAACATCATAATACAATGCCGTTTTATTTGAGTTGCAACGGCCAAAGCCATCATCATTATTGAAACATCATAATTATACGCATGCCCTTATCCGTTCCTAGTACGACAAATCTAGTATTTCTGAAAAAATGTGGCTTAATTTGGGCCACCTTTTTTAACCTACTTCTGTTTTTTTAATTAAAAAAAAAAGAAGTGAAGATTTTTTTAAAAAATTTCTGGTGAGATTAGATATTTCCAAGTGTCTTACAAAATTTCCCTTTAGAGAAAAGAAAAAAATCAAAAGCTGGCCCAAGCAGTTGTTTTTATTGGCTTACAATTTTATTAGAGTACTTTTGGACACGTTAAACATTGAAACCCAAATGCACAGTTGGGCCCAGGTGCATCAAAAATACTTTACGAGTGGCCTAAATTCTACCTGCTTTTTTCTGCTTTAACCTCAAAATCTACCTAATCTGGGCATATGAACTTTTGTTGAGTCCAGTTCTTGTTAGCCGCAAAAGTGGGTATATATGTATATACAGTTGACATTACCATTCTTGATGCAAGGTACCTGTCATATGACTTCAAAGAAAAAAAGAAAAGGTACCTATCAAACTCTTAATCATTCAACAATTTTTTGTTTAATGCTGTTTACTGGAAATATTCAAACGAAAGCTTAGTCAATGGAACACTATTGTGAATCGGTCAATGTCGGATTCATCAACATTTTGTTTATAGATTGGCTGTGCAACTCCTACTAACTCCCATGTCTATTGCCAAAACCAATAATGTTGATGATATGTGAGTGAATTTACAAGAAAAGAAATTGCAACTAGGAAAATGATAGAATGGAAAAGACCTTTGGTTTCGTCGATTATCTGTTATCTCCTTGACATGGGTTCCCTACTTCCATTCAAGAAATGAAGTTTTTGTTTTGTCCATCACCGAGCAACACCAAATTCCTTAAACTGACTTTTACTTCCTCCTCCCATGCAAAGGATAATGGCTGTCTGCTAATCCGAGGACCATAATGTCTTCTCATCACTCGCTTCAAAGTGAGACTTATCAAGCACCTGCAATTTAGTAGTTAGTCCGTCACATTGATGCCTATACACCAGTCCATTTTACGAGAAAGGTTAACGCTTTAGGAAACCAAATTCTCTCTACTAGAAACTAGTGATTAATTTTTAATTGAAAGTTTTTGTTACAAGGCTCAGCCAGTACAATGGTATGCCGTATGCCCTGTTGTAAAAATAGTTGCTAATTGGTGCAATTGTTTTGGAAAATTCTGCAGTCTAGCTATGATTAGTAGTAAACTTTGACTTTTATTTGCATAAAATATCCGTAATTTTTCAAGAATTTATTTTTTCTTACTTTAAAAGCTTACAATTTTGGACGTGGGTAGGCGCACGAACTCGATGCTTAGGGAAAAATTGATTGTTTCGATAAATTTTATGGTGGGGACTCCCCAACTAGTGGAATACATTAGTTGTAGAATGAGCTCCACTTTTTACTTGATACATCATTTTAATAAGTTTTTTTTGTTTGAAATACAATTTTTGGGAAAATAATTTTTAAAATTAATTTTAGAGAATTATCTCCTTTCCCGCCCTAGATATTCAGGATTTTTTTTCTACTTTTTCAAATCTAAATCACATTACCGATTTTATTGTTTACTCTTCCTCCAAAATATTTTGCCCTCTCCCAAACTCACTGGCCATCTGTATTAGGGTTTAAGCTACCCTTTTTTGGATTTGAGAAGATAATCCATCAAATAGAAGATTAATCCATCGAGATAAAATCACAATTGATAATTAATTTCCTTTCTGTTTTAGTCCATTACACCATATATTCATCCTTCTATGATGGATTCCATCGAATGCTGGAGTTTTTTTTTTTTTTCTCTATGTGAAGATATATATTGTTAGCTTGTGGATTACAAGTAGGTTCTTTCATTTTTTTTTCTTCTATGTATTGATTACAAAACCAACTAGCATCACATTAGCAACATCAAAGCCTTGATCAGCAAGACCACAGCCAAGAATCAAGAAAACACGAAGCAAATAAGACGAAAACACGAAGCAAATAAGATCTCTTTCATCATCGAATACACAACAAAAAAGAGATAGAACAATTGGCAATCCAGAAAATCAAGAAAAGAACATACCAATCTAGCTTGAGAATTATAATCTAAGGTGAACGAGAAGCAAACATATCTGGGGAAACCTAGATGATAGGGAAAGCTTTGTTTTTTTTAGTTTTCACCATCTACAAAACACAATCATACACAAAAAAAGAAAGGAAATAGCCTTAATAATATTCAAAATTCTGCCCTGAAACCAAAATCATTCAAATTACCTCGTTCGACTTCTTTGATTGTTTGGAGAATAAATGCTATTTTTCTGTCCTGGAAGCTCAGAATATGGCGGACGATTGTGATAACTCACTGACGTAACAAAAGCACTGCAGCTTTGACGAAGATGGTGTTTGACATAGGGAGGAAAAAGGTAGAGAGAAAGGAAAGGTGGTGTGGTGGTGGGGGTGGCGAGAAATGGCAACGTCGAAATTTAGGGGAAGATGGTGAAATCTCACAGTTAATTGAGTTTTTAAAAAAATAGAAAGCTTCCCCCTTTTTACGGTGAAAAAATCTATTATCAGAAAAAAGGGAAAGAAGATAATTCTGTAAAATTAATTTTAAAAACTTATTATAATGATGTGTCAAGTAAAAAGTAAGGTCCATTCTACAACTAATGTATTCCAATGGCTGTGGTTAGAAGCTTCTTCTTCCAGGAGGTCTATTTGGATGATGCTCGGGTACACGATTTGGTCGATCTGGAATGCGAGGAACAAACTTTGCTTTGATGGCGAAACTATCAGTTCTTTTGGTGGATTAAAGCCTTACAACCGCAGTTCCCGTATGCCCATCACAGTTTACTAGTGTCTGTCGAGGTCTTGAAGCAATGGGATGGGTTGAGTAGAAGTTTTGATCATATGTAGCAGCGTATTCACTGTCTGTTCTGCGCTTTGTAGTGCCCTGCATCTCTTTATTCCTAGTCTTATCCCATGGTCACCATTCTAATGACCATGACGATTTGTTCTGTAATATTATTCACTGTTTATGATGAATAAAAACTCGATTAGTATCAAAAAAAAAATGTATTCCACCAGTTGGGGAGTCCTAACCATAAAATTTCTGAATTGTTTCAACCACGATAGAAAACTAACCAAACGAAAATTGGAAAAATACCTACCCTTTTAATTATGCCCACCAAACTTTGTGGAGAAAATGCTACAAAAGGAATTCTGGATAAATGAGATTCGTGGTTTGGCTTTCATTATCCTCCATTAAATGGACCACATTAATTGACCATGTGCAGTGCATATATATATATATACTTGCACATCTTCTGGCAAGAACTGCCTACTAGCCTGTTATTGCAAAATGAATGCACGCACAGTTCATTCTTTAAAGAAAAATTGAAGTACAGTCTTCATTCATGGTGAAGCAAATGTAGCATTTCAAAAGATATATAAATATGTGCCCACCCTGGTAGTAGTTAAAGACCCTCTTTGGGGAGTGAATATTTATGACCCTTGCCTTCATGAAACTCATTCTACGTCCAAAATAAGTCCATTCAAAGATTTATAAACTACTAGTACTAATAATAAGTCTTCAAAGAATGTCCCTTTCACCCTTTGTCTCTCCCAAAACAATGAAGGAAATAAAAGCAATACATAAAGTCAAACTTGCTTGATTAATCACTGAAATTCCCCGTCAAGAAACCATATTTACAAAATTCACCCATGTGGATTTCCAGCAAATCTGTAGCTGTATGTTGTTCTTCACATGATTCCACGATCTCTCTTAGGCCCAACATAACTCGGCCCACAGTCACAACCATGGCATCATATTTTTTTTTTTTTTCTCTTTTGCTCTTCAAACCTTCATCACGTGCATCGTTTTGTCCACTTCATCATAAAAAGCATTTCACTTTTCCAGTTCAATTAGCATAATTAGGTAGTTTAGGTGAAAATTACAGACAAAAGTAGTAAATGATTTGATACCATGCCATCCAGGTCCTAATTACTCAATCTATGTATGTTTTAGTTAGTTAATAGTAGTTAGTTAATAGTTAAAATTTAGGAGAATAGCAGTAAATCCAGTCAGAAATATACCGCATATTCCTCGTGCGTCATAGTGATCCTTATAGCGTCAGCAACCAAATCTATGGTGCCGGATTTTTTTATTTTTTTTTTCTTCAAAAATTATATGCTTGAGAAAGTAGAATATCGCCAAAGATATATGATATACTACTATGACAATATTTTTGTATGAAAATTATTTTGATCATTGTATGTGTCACGACCTATTCATTTTTTATATGGATCCTACAATATCTTTTATCTTATAAAAAATTAAAAATTAAAACAACAATTCTCATAATTACTTTTTTTCCTATCAAAGTTTTCCAATAATTTATAGTTGTTATCATGATACTATGAGTGAGATTGAAATGCATAATCTAGGCGACTTCGATGATCCAACTCTTAATGATTGGCTTCAATAGATCGTGCAATCTACTTAACAGCCAACCAGACAATATAACATCATGAGAAAAAAAAAAAAAACCCACACAATATTTAATACAGACTCCTTAAAGTTAAAATCTCAACCAAAGAAAATAAAGGGTCTGACCAAAGATAAAATGAAATTAAGGGGGAATTTATGAAAATATACAGGAAGGAAAGGAGCAAAACGCAAAAAACTCACATTACTAGCCAATATAATATTACACACAAGAACATGGGGTCGCTTTGGCTTTTTTTGACATAAAAACTCATTTAGAAACAGGGTAGGACACGGACACCACCACACCAGAGCGAAGGCTTTTTCACAGATATCACTGTGTTGTTGTGCGGTGTGATTCACCTAGAGCCTCTCTCGGGATCCTGTTTGTTTCTCGAGAAAAATACTGGGTCAATTGAGAGAAAACAAGGTAAAACCGGAATCCCCCAGATGGGTTTGATGGAGCACGTGAAGTCAATTGACTGGGAAGATGAATCATATCCAGCTTATGAAGATTACATTGTTCTCCCACTCTTTGCTCTCTTCTTCCCCACAGTTCGATTCTTTCTCGACAGATTTGTGTTCCAGGTACTTGGTTTAGTGCCTTTTTTATGTGTTCCCTGATTGCTCTGCGCCTTTCTTCCTTTGGTTTGCTGATAAGCTTCCAAAAGTTCTGTTCTTTATTTTTTTATTAGTATGTCGTGATAACCCATGCGCTTTGCTTTTTGATTGGTTTTGGCTGTTCCAGTGAGTGTCCTTGTTAGTCAGTTGCCATGTATCAATCTCAAGTATTGAAATCTTTTCATTTTTCATTCTGTGGAGCATGATTGTTTGCTTTTGCTCAACGGTTTGGATCCAATGTTGGCTTGCCATTTTTCCATTACTCTTCGATTGTAGAATGCTGAAGATCAGGGAGGGGGTTGGATTCATTGCGTCCGTAATGAGTAGTATCATTACAATACATAGGTAGAAATGTAGCATTTAATCTATTATCAGCTGAAGGTGTTAGTTCATCTCTATTTGACTATTTGCAACTTTCATAATTACTGTGCCGCAAAGTTTGGTGAGATATTGCTTTTTTAATGCATATTTAGCTGGAGCGATCATTATGGTGATATGGGTCCCTTTTACTACCTTTTTCTCATTGGTTGCGTTATACATGATAAGGCACAACCTTTTGGTTGTAAACTATCTGTGCGTGGTTTCAGTTGGTACAGCTGTGATTAGTACTTTTGGGATCAGTAAAGTTAACTCAGATTCATCTGGAGAGAAAAATCCGGTAGCATGTGTGTAATGTTTTTGACTATGTTTTGGCACTTTGCCGTTGACCATTGGGAAGCCTTGATGTAAGCCAACTAAGGCTAATTGTCATGCTAATTAGAATAGGCGATATGTATTGTGCCTCCATTTTGTTCTGTTTACTTCATGACCAAAATTTCTGTGTGCTGTTGTAATGTTAAATACGGTAAGGCTCCTTGCATGAGGAGATTGAAGCACAGGATTTAGCAAAGTTTCCAGAAACATGCTTTTGCTTGAAAGTCTATGTATTCTTCTCTATGTCCAATTACTGCTGATATTGTAATGCTGTTTCCATTTATGTCGGGAAAACAAATTTCCTTAAATTATGATAGTTCCTTCACTTCCATACAGTGATCTGCGTATTATTTCCCAACTTGAAAAGGATAGTTATTGTTGGTCCTGTGATGAGATGTACTGTAGAAGACCTTGGCTTCTCATTGCTTCTGATTATCCTATTATGTATCCATTTTTTAAATTATTTTTGATGACATTCTTTTTTCTTGACCTCCATTCTTTTGGATATACTCAAGAATTTGATCACAACCTGATGTTTAGAGAACTTATAGGCTAATAAGGCTACTTCCTTCACTTACCGTCTTCTCATGCAGCATGTGTGATTTGAAATTTTGGTGTCCAATTCATGTACGCCCATAAATTGAATTCTTTATGGTTTTTCCATCATCTGGTAAGATCTCCTATGTTAAACAACAATAAGAAATTTGTTTTTAGAACTTTGGATCAGCCTTCCTGTTGCAGTCGTACAAACTGCTTTTGCTTATAATTACTATTATTTGAATCTGTATTATGCATTTCTTTAGCACCTTTTCGTTTCCCTTTTACCTCCAAATGTTGTGAGGTCAGTCTGAGGTAAATGTGCATCTTGCAGAAAGTGGGCACTCGTTTGATTTTTGGAAAGGGGCATCACTTGCTGGATCTTCAAGATGATGAGAGGAAGAAAAAGATCAGAAAATTTAAGGAGTCAGCTTGGAAATGCGTGTATTTTCTTTCGGCTGAAATTTTGGCTCTGTTGGTTACCTACAATGAGCCTTGGTTTACCAATACAAAGAATTATTGGGTAGGACCAGGAACTCAGGTCTGGCCGGACCAGAAAATGAAGTGAGTATTTCAGATTTCAGGACAAATAGTTATGGCTTATTTTTTTAATGTCATTCCTGTAACTCGGTTTATTTTTATGATGACGTGCATGTTAAACTGGCGAACATGCCTGTTTTATCAATTCCATGAATAATTTGGAGACAACTTTGGAGTTTCAGGTTAAAACTGAAAGGAGTGTATATGTATGCTGCTGGATTTTACACCTACTCCATATTTGCTCTAATCTTTTGGGAGACAAGGCGATCAGATTTTGGAGTTTCCATGGGCCATCATGTTGCTACTGTTATCCTCATTGTGCTTTCCTACATACTTAGGTATATTGTAGTCCATTTCTATTATGTAGCCTTGGTTATGTTCCATTAATCACAACTCATTGAAGATCTTATTTTGGTTTTTCTTGTTGCGGAAAAGAGTGAGAAATTAGCAGGAATTACAATGGTTTATTATATATGTTTAGACTGATAAATGCAGAAAGTGGAATGACACAAATTATATTTAAATCCGGATCACATGCCGAAGGTGGATGCAACATCTCATATATGATTGAATTTTGTCTGTTTCCTGCAGGTTTGGTCGTGTTGGTTCAGTTGTTTTAGCTCTTCATGATGCGAGTGATGTATTTTTGGAGGTGGGAAAGATGTCCAAGTATAGTGGTGCTGAAGGGACTGCTAGCTTTGCATTTATTCTGTTTGTTTTGTCTTGGATCTTACTGCGCCTCATTTACTTTCCATTCTGGGTCCTTTGGAGTACAAGGTTTGTTAAGTTTTTGCTCAAGTTAAATCAGCTGCCTAAAGCTTCTGCAAATTCATCTTTGCTGTCAATACTGTCTTTATTCTTATTAAAAAATACACTAGATCTGATAATGTAGTGAATACAAGGGAGCAACCATGCACTACATTTCATGCTGTTAGCTTGTGGAAATGGGCATATTAACATTTACATGTTCAGTTATGAAAACATTTTTCAGCAGGTGCCATTGAAGATGCAGATTAATTACGTTGGCCCTCTTTTCATCCCTTCTCCAATTTCCTCCAGCTACAAATTAACTATAATCTAGAATGAGTGATAACTTTGCTACAAAATGTTTGCAAATGAGCCAGATATTAGAGTTGATTTAGTGATGTGAGTTCAACAAAATATATGTGCTCATGTAATTCTGCATGTTTATGTTGATCTTTTTGTAGAACGTTTCTGTAGTCTCTTGTGCTGAATCTCTTACTTCTTTGTCTTTTCCCATTATGTTGATACCTACCTGAAACTTGTTTATTTTATTTTCACTCCTTGGCAGCTATGAAGTTGTTCAAACCTTGGACAAGGAAAAACATCCGGTGGATGGTCCTATTTATTATTATGTGTTCAATACTCTCCTATTCTGCTTGCTTGTTCTCCATATTTATTGGTGGGTCCTGATATATCGGATGCTTGTCAAGCAAATCCAAGCTAGGGGACAACTTAGTGATGATGTCCGATCTGGTATGAAAAATTGTTGGACATGTGGTTTTGTGTTCAAAGAACTTGGATTGATTCTAGTTACTGTAGAGTTTAGTACTGACTGAACCATCATCAGTTAGACATGGTGTTTCAAGTATTAGTTTTCATTCTGCTATTCGTGCTCCTCATACAGATTCATCAATGTATGTTGCAGATTCAGAAGGTGAAGACGAACATGAAGATTGACCTCGGCTATCAGAGTCTCAAGTAGATAAAAGCAAAGGTGGTCTAACATTCAAAAATGGCCATATAGATGCCTCATACAATATGCCGCGGGCCTCTACTCTGCATTTACTTGTGTGTTTCAGCACATAAAAGATACTGATGGACATATCTACTACCCAGTTGTTGGACAATCTTATTGCTTCATAGGCTTAAATTAACACTTAGCGTTTCATTATCTTAATATCCTTTTGCATGTGTCCTTTGCTTGCCACTATTATTATCTTTTCTCCAATCTTGAACAAAAGGAATGACTCTTCTTTTCTGTTTTTTTTGGGCTTTCTTCTGCAGGTGAGTGATTTGCAATTGTTTCACATGCCAGGCTTGTTCCTGAGCCGAAATGTAACATTTGTAATTCAAGGAGGCCTGACCCAGATGAAGGGTCTGTATAGGGACTTCCGGTTGAATGTTGAAGGAGTTGGAAAAGGTAGCAACCGGAAAGCATTTTGATTTTTCATTTGCCACCATAGGTATTGGATTTTGTGACTCACCATTGATTTGTTGTAAGAAAATAGACAGAAAATTTACAAACTGACATACCACTATGCCATTTTTTCTTTTTGAAAGAAAGAAAAAAAAAACTATAATTCCAGCGAAGGCTGGAAATACTTGGAAGAGGTAATGAATTCAATCTTACCTGATAGAGGTAAACTCTTAGCATTCAGAGTTCTCGATGGACAAATGTTTTTACAGTTGGCTTCTTGTCATTCTTCTTGCTAGGAAAGCTAGTAATGTTGCGTGGCAAGAACACTTGTTCGAGTTGAATGTAGACCTTCATTTCTCTATACTGTCAAATTTACAAGACAAGTTGATTGCTGTTAATTCCTTAATTGACATCAAATGTTTTTGGGTGGTCTTTAATAATTAAAGCTGATGATATTTCACAAACAAGTGAATGGTTGAACATTTGCCAAAAATCTCCTTACTGGTGGCTACATCGGAGCATAAACATAACTATATAAACAAAACCAAGACCTCTCCATAAATAATTTCACCTTAGCTCGATTTATATATCTCTTCCACATAAAATCTAACTGGCTTTAAGACACAACCTTTAGGGGTAACTGAGGATCCGACCAATATTTTCGTTGCAGGACTACGTACAAATCAGAGAGTGAAAGAGCAGTCCATTGGGCCGATAATTTTACCCATGACTCTAATTTGACATCCATGGAGCCCAATGGGCTTAAAAAATGAACCAGTCGGCCCCCAACCTGTCATTTCTTAAGCTGTTCTGTCCATTTTCTTTTTTTCTCTCTCTTATATTCATTTTTTTTTTCTGCTTCGAGCTTCTGCTTGTGCAAGAAGAAATATACAGAGTAAAGAAAATAGGCATCGACGATCCTGTTTCCCTTGAAATTTTCATCCGTCCGACGACGCCGTCCTCGTCAATTCTCAGGTACCTCTCCTCAATTTCTCTTTCCTTTCCAGCTTCTGTTCTTTACTTTTCCCCACCACAAAGCTAGCTAGTGTACTGCTAGTGCTGTTCTTTTTTTCCCTAGCGATTCTTAGTCTGTCAATGTTGTGGGTATT
This sequence comes from Turnera subulata, assembly GCA_028386065.3. NCBI lineage: Eukaryota > Viridiplantae > Streptophyta > Magnoliopsida > Malpighiales > Passifloraceae > Turnera > Turnera subulata. The sequence continues at coordinate 67,770 of JAKUCV010003009.1, forward strand.
GTTACCCAGATCGGCTTCTTTCTTTTGCCTTCCCTTTTCTATGCCTTATAATGTAAAACCCATACTTTAGTTTCTCTAGAAACCTCCCTTTTCTCTTGCACTTTCCGTTTAGTAATTTTCACTTTCTACGTGTATCTTGTGTAAATTTACACACGTGTAACTGATTTTGGTAGTCTATTTTGGAGTTTGTGATTATCTAAAAGTAGATGTTATTGATTAAGATGGGCTCTGCTTGTAATTTTATTTTGATTTTAGCAGAGGTTGTTGTTGTTCAAGTTGATTGCTTCGTAGGCAGAAAGACATGGAAGATGTCCTGACCGAGATTCCGCCACCTTCGAGGTTCTTCCAGGAGGAACTCAACAACTTCACCCCTCCACCGCAGCCTCTTCCATCCCCTTTCCTTGTGTTCTCCAATCCCAAGCCAGACCAGCCTCTCCGCCCTTCCCTCCTCATCATTGCCTTGTCCACACCTTCCCATTTCGTGTTCCACAATGTCTCCAACAAGTCCCTGATTGGGAGCCTCATCCTGCCCGAGGTCCCTTTCGCAGGAAATTCTGTTGAACCGTCTCTTGGTGACAAATCTTGCAATATCTATGCACTTAACGGTGCTCCTGCCAGTGATTTGGTTCTGGTTGTTTCAGTTCAGTGCCCTGTCAGTGCTGATAGAGCCAATGTGGTGGCAAAGGTGCTTCTTGGGGAACACATAGTTCCTCAGAGGGTTCTGATCCTTGATTCAGTCCAGAGCCAGAATTTCCGGGCTAAGCTTTCACCAGATGAGACCTATGCTTTCAAGCTAGAGACTACGTCGGAGAGAGAAGGGCTCGATGGTGGTAGTGGGGATTCTGCATTACTGAAGGGTTTGGACTATTTCCCATCTGGGAGTGTGGTTGAGGGCTTGGCAGCAGCATTGTTAAGTAGATGCCAGATGAGGAACATCAGAGGAACCCTTTGTGTTTCGTGGCCTCAGTACAGCAGTTCTGTGGTGGTCTTGATTAAGTCCCTTTTGCAGAAGAAGGTTTTGCAAGGGTTTGACTTCGGCTCCAGCGGAGAGGATGAGGAAAAATACTTGAGATCAAGAAGGATCAAGGATCATCCTTTTGATTCTGAACTCTATACTTGATGTATTATGTTTGAGGGCATTTCAGTTTACTTGAGTAGTTTTATCTCGCTTATAAAGATTTCAAGCAGAATGTTGCAAGAAAGCACAGTTGGTTTTCCTTTGCTTGTACTATCTCATGCTTTTCTTGCCAATATTTTGATGGGATTTGCATTTCATCGTTGCTCTCTTATCTGACTATCTTTGTGGCCTTGCTCTATCCTCTATTATCTTCTATGTTTTAAAAGCGTGATCGTTAGATATCGGGATTGCATTCAATTAAAGTTGCATTCTTGGATGGATCTGTCATCCTCAATCTGCCATTAGGTCCTCAATCTCAACAGTCTCAAGTCTTCTGGAAAACTTGTTTTGCATGCTATACGTTTTCTTAATCATTTGAAGGGTGCATAAAATTATTGTCTTACTGTGCCGATTAACTGTCGGCTTCAGTACCTAAAGTAGCTTCTGCTTTAAGTAGGATATGATATCAATATTCTTGATTATCATACTATTCCAAAGTCAACATGAATGGTAAATTAAGAGTTGATAAGTGTCAGAATCTTGCGGTTTATGATTATTGACTTGTATGGTTTCTTTTATTCTAGATTTTCAATCTTGAAAAAAGCAATAAAAGTAGAGTATGGCATTCGTGTTCCTTAAGAATAACTAAAAAGGATGATTGTGGACTGATCTTGTGGCGTGGAAATTGACAGCTACAAGCTAGCTACCCAAAAAGAATAAGAACACTGAGTATTATTTTTGAAGACGGTGAACATCAAATCGGACCACCCTCCCCACCCAAATAGTGCACAAAAATGTCTGTATATGACCTCATCTTTTTATATACTATTACACTTCTTTTTCCTTGCTCTGGTCGTCCACAAGGCCTACTTGGATTTCCCGAAAGAAAACTAAGGCCTGAACTTTAGCAGAAAGAAGAGGAGAGCTTTGAATGCTGAATGGTTAAAATATTAGGGGAAACATAAAGAGTAAGCTGTTTTTCGGATTGGTGACTTTCCCTATATTCATTCAAGAAATTTTATGGGCTAATACACACGTTTTTGAAGCTGTCTATAGCATTCTTTTTGGTGATTTTGGTTTGGGAGTCCCCACCAACCAAGCCAACATTAGTTGCATCCTCTATTGACTAAAGAGATTATTATGCAAAATACTCAAACGGCCATGCATGAATGCACAAGAAAGTTGCAAAGACTCAGCATTTGTTTCACGTATATATATTAAGGTCTAACCCATCTCTCCCACTATCTTCTATCATTCAAGAAAAGCAAAAGGAGCAGTAATGGCATTTCCTCTAACCATTGTCCTTTTGATTTCCCTCTCCATCTTTATCAGCTGTTTGCATGCAAGTGACCCTCCATTGACATTGGACTACTATGCATCTACATGCCCCAATGTGTTCGATATTGTTAAGAAAGAAATGGAATGTGAAGTGCTAGAAGATCCTCGCAATGCAGCATTAGTAGTACGATTGCATTTCCATGATTGCTTTGTTCAGGTCCACTTCTTTTCTCCATATTTCAAAATTACCTAGCTAATCAATGGTTTCATAACCGGCTTGCTTTATGTTCAAGAAGCAATAGTTTACTCTTTATATATTAATGGATGCAGGGATGTGATGGGTCAGTTTTGCTGGATGACACAGTAACCTTACGAGGGGAGAAGAAAGCTTCTACAAGCGTGAATTCTCTAAAAGGTTTCGATATCATGGATAGGATTAAGAATAAGGTGGAATCTGAGTGCCCCGGGATAGTTTCATGTGCAGATATCCTCACCATTGCTGCAAGAGATGCAGTGATACTGGTACTATAATACAATTTTAAATTGGTAGTTCTGGTCAACGCTTACAATGTCTTTTTTCTTGGCTTTTAAGATGTTTGGTTCCTTACACTTTTCTGTATGTTTTGCAGGTTGGTGGACCATACTGGGATGTTCCTGTAGGAAGGAAGGATTCTAAAACAGCAAGTCTTGAGCTGGCCAATGCTAATCTTCCAGCAGCAGAAGAGGGTCTGCTATCTATCATTTCCAAGTTTCTGTATCAAGGTCTCTCTGTCACAGATGTGGTAGCACTTTCAGGTACGCTTTAATGAACTTATTGGAAAAATCAGACAAGACAAATTGTACATGTACGGATGCAGTGAGGACAATTTGTAGAAGGAAATAGATATAGTCATGATCACTATATCCAATCAGAATAACACTAACAACAAACTAATTATATTCTGCCATCACTTATTATTATTATTATTTTTTAAGCTGAATTTGTGGAAAAAGTATATGAGAACGCCAATCATAAACAGTCAAATATTTAGAATTCAAAACTTGTTCACTTCTGCACAGTTCCTACCCTACTATTGTCATCAGAATCTGATAAGATTGTTGAAAATTTGTCTTTGTCCATGGATATTTCTTCTGTAAAATCTGCAGGGGCACACACAATTGGCATGGCACGCTGTGCGAATTTCCGAGCAAGGATTTATGGAGACTTTGAAGCAACATCAGTCAAAACTCCCGAGTCTGAGACATACCTCAGCAACTTGAGGTCTATGTGCCCTGCTGCTTTAGGAGGGGACAATAAAGAATCAGCCATGGACTATGTCACGCCCAACCTTTTTGACAATTCTTACTATCATATACTATTGAACGGAGAAGGCCTATTGAATTCAGACCAGGAACTGTACTCGAGTGCACTAGGAATTCAGACAAAGGAGCTTGTCATCAAGTACGCGCATGACCCACTTGCTTTCTTCGAGCAGTTTGCTTATTCCATGGTGAAGTTGGGGAATATTACTAATCTGGATAGCTTTGTCAATGGAGAAGTTAGGCAGAACTGCAGATTTGTGAACACATAAGCCAACTATAGCCCTTTGCTGCATACTATACTTCAGCTTATATTTGTTGTTTGTTACTATTAAATTTGCATACCCTCCTCTATTGGTATCATGATTAGTACCCATATAATTTATTTGTACCAGCTTTTCTGAGAGAGTGTTTTGATGTACCATACTTTTGGTAAGTCAAGGTGTGGAACCTCTAATTATTGCAACATTTTTAATAAATACATAATTCAATCTTATGTACGTATGAAATAGTCAAAATTTTCTCTTCTTTTGTGTACATCATCTGCATGACTGCATCCGTAATCAGCCACCTCATGTCCTTCCTGCAAGAAGTAGTGTATAACTTGGAATTGATTAAGAGCCTAGGCCACCAATTTACTGCTTTGATACATGTCAAAATGTCCTTGATTCATGGAATAATGACACCCAAATTTGGAATATACATGCATGTCCAAGTGGATTTTAGGTTTTGGATGGGACCAAATTAATATTTGCCAATTCCAGAAGTCTGATTCATGAACTAATGTTTGGCCATTTTGGTGCGGCTATCACATATTCTTTGTTTTCTTGACGACATATATTCACATTAGAAGTATTCATGATAATCATATATGCCTTAATTAGGTACTTAGGTTGGCTGGCATAAGCAGACACAAAGCAAGTAGTGAATGAATTCTAAATGGCAATAGTAAAAGCCCATTAGACATGGTACAACGTATGTTTTACACAGAAAGTTATGCGAGCCCAACTGGTTAAACCAATAAAAAAGCTGACGTTATTTAGAAGATAAAGAAAAGGAAGAAATTCATTGGTCCGATGTAAATCTTTAATCTTCATTAATTATGAGGAGCCCATTCTAATCATTGAAAAGGAAAAAGTTTAACTTGGTTAAATCCTCGGTCAACGCGGCTTAAAACATAGCCAAAGTTTCAGGCTGAGTTGGAATGAAACTAGACAGTTACTTGCTATAGTGTTGTATTTTAGAAAGCCAATTAAATCTTAAAAACATGCTTTAAGAATCTGGATAAATTGGAATGACTGAATTAAACGGTAGATTACCATCCATATATATGTTTGCTTACACGGGGATTTTTGACATGTGAACTTTTTTTTTAGCATGTGATAATTTGAGAATATTGCATCTTGAACAAAACTGAAATTTTCTTAATACAGTAATCACAAAACACACAAAGCACTATATGTTATAAAATCTTAAAAACTAGATTGGCCACCAAGTAAATGGTCGGGTCAATTTTAGGACCAACCAAAACAACAGTTTTTTTCCTTTGAAGACTAATCAAGCAGATTATTATATCTGGGTTCAATTTTGATGAACTGTTTATCTACCACAAGTAAACAAAAAGAATATAATGAATTTGTCCACTGCCACGTCCGTGAGAGAAAAAAAAAAGGAAAAAAAAAGAAACTGGTTTTGTGGGTTTTGTGTTCGGGTCACCGCTTAGCGGGTTTGGTTGGTTTTGGGTTAAAAGGGGTCATATTTATCATTACACATACATCCGGTCTTTTCTCGAGAAGTAGTTACTACGTTAGCAGCAGAGTTGCAGATTCTCTAGAACTCTTGACTTATATAATAAAAAATTTTAAAAAATCTCTAGAATCCCATTTCCCTTCAAACAAATATCTGCCAATATCTTCATCCATTTTTTTTCACTTTTTAAAAGAAATCTTTGGGGAAATTCACAGTTTCCTTCCTTTCGGGAAACAAATTACTGGGAGTATTTCTTTTTCATAAAGAAACCTACCTTTTTGAAGCCTTTTTCTCTTTTTCTTATTTATTTATTTTTTTTGTTCACCAAGAAACCTATTTTCATTTAACTCTCTCTAAACAATCAAGCATATATATATATATATATAAGACTAACCCTCTAGTAGTTTATAACGCACAAAAGTGACTCCTTTCCCCTGGGAAACAGAAAACCCAAATCACTTGCTGGCCACTCGGTTAGCCATCTTTTTTAATCGTCCTCAATTTCACTTATTTGGTTGATTTTGATCGTTTTTGGCTGTTGGGTATTGCTGGTTTGGCCATTTTATGAGCTGGGTAGTCGCTTGTTCTGATAAAGTTGAATTCTTTGGCTGGATTGTGTGGGTGGCTTTGTTCATGCATTGCTTTTTCTTATCTTAGGCAATACATCGTTTTTTATTGTCTTGGTCTCTGTCTCCCTACCCTTTTCTAGACTTCTGCATTTGGTGTGTTTTTTTCCGGGACTAGGATACTGTTGTTGTTGTTTATGAAGTACTCCCTCCTCCCAGAACAACTACTAGAAACACACAGTACCATATAAACAAAAACACATGTCCATTCCCTATAATTCCAGTGTCTTTGATGTTATGATCTGTCTTGTCTAATTTAAGGTACTTTTCCTTCTATGCTCTCCTTTCCCCCTTCTTTTATATATATAATAGTCTTCCCTCAGTCTCGCCGCTTCTCAACTTTTTTTTTATTACTTTATTTATTGGATCAATCGTTTTCGTCTCTCCTATCGTTTTCTTCTTGCCTGCTATTTTGTTAGATTGGTAATGCCAATTTATCTGTTCCCTTTTATTGCTTCAATCTGTTTTGCTTCATCAAATGGTGAAAGTTTCGAATTTTTTTTGAACTCTGTTTCTGGCCCTTCTGTTCACTGGGAAAACTGGAAAATTGGGGTTTTTACCTCGTTAACAGATTAAACTGAATTTTGTATAACTCGAAGGCGGCTTTCATGTTGTTAGGTGTTCGAATTATATCCCAAGACGAGATTTTGATTCTGTGGTGTCGCTGGTTTATATTTTGCTTCTGGAATGGTGGTTGTTTATGGATGGGAATTGTTTGTATTTTCAATTTTTTTACAAAGAGAGTGTCAGGTTTTGTTTGGATATCTGAAATTATAGTCAAGTCTGTGAATTGATATTGAGAAAATAGTTCTGATAGTAATCATGCTCTCTAATTTGGAATCGCATTTCTTTTTTTGCGGCTGTTTATAATGCGGGTTAGCTAAGCTATCAGGCCATGGCCTAGTGTTCACTTTTGTCAGCAATTTAGTTAGGAATTGATTGCTTGTGTTCCTTCATGGCCACTTTTGTCAGCAATTTAGTCAGAAATTGATTGCTTGTGTTCCTTTTCTTCCCTGGTAGCAGAAGGTCACTGTATCCACCGTGATTCTATGCACTCTACACCGAGTAATACTCATCAATGGGCTTATTCTGAAGTTATAGATACATCCCAATTGGTTAGATTTTGATTTTATAGCAATTTCTACTTGTGAAGATAGCTTCTATTGAAAATGTCTGGTGGTGATCACTATTTACGGAGATACCTTTTTTTTATGTTGGAGCTCATTAAGGCAACTGATTGAGTACTTTGTACATTCAAGAACGTGAAAAATCTTGTATTAATGGTACGAGGTTGTTTAGGTTCTTTTGGCTACTGCCTGCTTCCCTTGATCATCTTCAGATTTCCCCTGGACTTTTGGTCTCCCATGTCTGAAATAGTTGAAATCTCCTAACTTTCAGTCTCCAAAAGATGTTACTTTTTGTTTACAGTTTACATACATCACCTCCGAACTGACTATTATTGCTGTAATGGCAAGGAGCTGGAACTTGAATCCATAGTTTATTCATAATGTTCTGTCAAAGATTGGGTTTTAGAATTTGAGATTTTACATAATCTGGGTTCTTCAAGCAATTTTTGAATCATCTTATTGCATTTAGCAGAGAATAGATGGATCATTTTATTGCATTTATCAGAGCATAAATGAAGCAGCTGGGGGTTTTTTCTGTTTTCATATGTTTGACTTCCGGTTTGTTGCAATGGTTGTGTTTTGTATGAAGCTATATGTATTGCTTTTCTGTGCTTAGTTTCAGGCTTTTATATTTTCTGTTCAGAATATTGCCTCTCACGTCATTGTAAATATTTTGCTTCCTATTCTTGTCCATGAAGGGTTTCTTTTTCTCCTTTCTCGTTTTTCTTTGATTTTTAACACTGTTATTTCTATGCACTTTCAGTAGACACACTCAATGGACCAAGACGTTTCTGGTGCTGATTCACACCCAAAAAGGCAGGGTCTCTTGAAAGACCAAGTGAGGTTGTTTAAGAGAAAGAGTTCTGATCGATATGAGATAGTTCCTATTCAAGATCCTCTATCTTTTGAGAAGGGATTCTTTGCGGTCATCCGTGCATGCCAACTATTAGCCCAGAAGAATGACGGAATGATATTGGTAGGTTTAGCAGGGCCTTCCGGGGCTGGGAAGACCATTTTCACTGATAAGATTCTCAGTTTCATGCCCAGCGTTGCTGTGATATCAATGGACAACTACAATGATTCTAGCCGAATCATTGACGGCAATTTTGATGGTAATTGGTCTTGATGGCGTCCTTATTTATGCTTGTATCAGATAACAATAAACACTAAGCCATTCAAGTAATGTTATGGGCTAATACACATGTTTATGAAGCTGTCTATTGCATAATTTTCTACTCATCAGTCCACACTAGGACATTCTATGTGTTGGTTGCCTTTCAAAGTTTTCACTCATTTTCTTCTGTTTGAGCACATCTATTCCAGAATTGTTTGTCAATGACATGTAACACCTGAATTGTATGACCTGTTCAGTTGTGTACATGTCTTTGTTCTTATCTATACAATGTCTGCTCTTTTGAATATATATCTTTTCATCTACGGGCTTGTAGTTAAGTCATGTGCTGTACTGGTGGCTTTTATGTATGATGCAACTAGAGTTTAAAAGGGTGTTTTAGATTCTGCTCAGTAGATTGATGTTTTGAAGCTGAAACAAAATGTTACCCCATTTCCTTTCTGTCAGTGCTAACTAGGTTTTCAAACAGATCCGCGCCTGACAGACTATGAAACATTGCTCAAGAATGTCCATGATCTGAAGGCAGGAAAAGCAGTCCAGGTTCCAATCTATGATTTCAAGTCTAGCACTCGTACAGGATACAGGTTGGTGTTTCTCCTTTGCAGTTTCATCTTTTGTAGTTATAAATGATATGTTCTCAGGAAAGCATGCATCCTGTGTATTGAAAACCGAAAACTTAGTTCTTGACCTAACGAATTGAGGTACAAATGGTCCTTTAATGATGTTGCCAAAGCTATTCATGATGAAACATTTATTTCCTCCTCTTACACCTTAAAGCAAAGCAAGCATTCTCAAATTCTTTTGGCCAGTTAACCACTTCTGTGCCAGAAGTGATTGCTGATATGCTATTTGGAAACTAGAGGAATCAAGACAAAATAATCATTCAAATCATAATAAAGAAAATCCTCAGGGAGGGAGAGGAGAAGAGTGACAGTGTCTAGACATGAGTGAGTAGGGAGGTACGAATCAGCGGCAAATTAGCTTGCAATGACCTGTTTCACTCCTGTTCTACGATGATGTTTGCAACTGTAAATTGCAACAAGGGGATGCCCTGTTCAGAATGTATGGATATTGTTTTTACAGGTTCTCCTTTACTTCAAATCTAATTGGGCTTTGTAACTGTGATAGGACACTGGAAGTTCCAACATCTCGTATAGTGATTATTGAGGGAATATATGCTCTAAGTGAAAAGTTGCGACCTTTACTGGACCTGCGAATATCTGTAACTGGCGGTGTTCATTTTGACCTTGTAAAACGGGTTTTGCGAGATATACAGCGTGCTGGCCAAGAACCAGAGGAAATAATCCAGCAGATATCTGAAACGGTGAACTTATGTTAATATATCTTTGGTTTGAATAAAGTCACAATTTTTCTTTGGAATTTTCTCAGTTTTGTTGTTACTGCTTCATACAGGTATATCCAATGTACAAGGCCTTTATTGAGCCAGATCTTAAAACAGCCCATATTAAAATCACAAACAAGTTCAATCCTTTCTCCGGATTCCAGACTCCTACTTACATATTAAAGGTCCTTTCACTTTGTTTTTGTTGTACTTGCATTCCTTTACACTGAAGCACTAATCCAGATACCTTTAGGAGAGTGGATATGCAGTTCCAACATATTTGTTTGTATTAATTTCTTAATGTTTTCTACGGCAGTCAGCAAGGAAGGTCACAGCGGATAACATTAAAGCAGTTTTTCCAGAGCATAAAGAGACCACTGAACAGATTTATGACATATACCTTTTACCACCTGGTGAAGATCCAGAATCTTGCCAGTCATATTTGAGGATGCGGAATAAAGATGGAAAATATAACCTCATGTTTGAGGTTTGTACTGCAAATTTCTTCTTTTCTTGCTATTCCCTAACATTTATAGATTTCTGGATTTTACGATTGGCAAGTGTTGACAAAAGGTTGAACAGTTGTTGAGAACTCATGATGGGGTGGGGCGCTGGGTGTGAGAATTTACTTGTGGTTGTGAATTTTTTTTTAAAAAAAAATAGGAATACTGGCAGTTGAGGTAGAAGGTTTATCTAGAACTTTGACATGATCTAATTTTTAAGCAATCTGTGCCTTAATATTTGGGTGATTTTGAAAAAGTATGCATCTGATCGGAAAGTGCAACGTTCAATCTCAGGAATGGGTTGCAGATGCTCCATTCATCATCTCACCAAGGATAACCTTTGAAGTCAGTGTGCGGCTTCTCAGTGGACTAATGGCTCTTGGATATACAATAGCAACCATCCTTAAAAGAAGCAGCCATGTATTCTCTTTCGATCGAGTGTGTGTGAAAATTGATTGGTTAGAACAACTAAAGCGTCAATATATTCAGGTAATCATTTAATGGTATCTGTGCTTTTAGTTATTGGGCATTCAGATGGTTATTCTGCGTTTCTAGACGTTAAAAATATTCAATTGTCACAATACCTGAAGGTTTCTCTTTTTGGACAATTAAAATGTACGAAGCACTACTGGGTGCAAAGCCCCAGTGCAAAACTGGTAAACTGATTTACCAAATACTCATCACCTGAAAGGTATTGTAAAAGACTTTTTCTCACTATTCTAGGTGAGGACTTTCTCTAAATCATAGAAAGAAACTCCATTCACCTGAAAGTGCTCATCTTATGTATGACTCAAGAAACAGTTACGGAATTAACTATTGAGGCTAGAATGTTCTTATCTCTCCATACAAAAAATGTTTATCCTTCTATGAGGATCTGGTTTCAAGTCCTAAAGAAGCGCTTCTTCGAGCCTCTGCTGATAGGGTTGCCATGAGGAATAAGAACATGAAAAGGTGCAGTCAAGAATTCCAACTCCTTTTTGCATTCTGCTCTTCTTAATAAATACTCCGCTGAACTTTTTTGCTTTAACCAGTGGTATATCACGCTCATTTACAACTCAAAGGGACAACAACTTGTCCAAAATGACTAGTCTTGCAAGCAATCAAAGGTTTGATGACAGAAATCAAGAATCGGCGGCTGTTCTAGCAAACCAGGTATCCATATTATATATTCTCTACTGTATCAATTGTTTATTATTGAGACAATTTATATGTTGGTCTCTCATTTGTTCTCCATATTGTTTCTTTCTTAATTTTATAGGGAGCCATTACTCAGCTTTCAGAGCAGATTTCTTCACTAAATGATAGAATGGATGAGTTTACTTCTTGTGTTGAAGAGCTTATTTCCAAGTTACCAACAAAAGGCAACTCTCCCAGCCAACAGAATATGGCTCATCAAGCTGAAGCGTGCAATGGCTCTGCTCCAACCTCTTACTTCATATCTGGTTTAGGCAACGGTTCCTTAACAGGTGCCAAAATGCATAGTTCCTCATCTTCTTCTCAGTTGGCAAAGGATTCAAATTTAATGGAGGAGGTAGCATTCCCTTCTAATGCTCTAATCTTTTTTGCTTGGCTTAACATGGCACTCAAAAACTTTTAGCTAATAGCTGAAAGATTCTTCACATGCTGGCCTGTAAATGTTCTTATTTGCTGCTGTACATGAAGCAGATATCTGGGATTGCTCGGGGACAACGGCAAGTTATTCACCAGTTAGATGCATTAAGCAGTTTTCTTCGAGAGGGCTTGGGGGAAAGGTCACGACAAATACAAGCAGAACGAAAACGCAAAGAGGATCGGCAAGTTGTTCTTGCCGTTGCTGGTGTGACGCTCAGTTGCTTAGGCCTCTGCATTATTGCTGGCTCACGTTCTTGATTCTGGATTCCATTATATTCTTATTTTCCCACTTCAAGAAATTGCCTTTTGCTCCTGCTTAGTTCTTATATATGACCTGCCCTTCTGCCCGGGAAACAAACAAATTGACGATTCGAGTTGTAACAGATTTTCTAATTTTCGTGAAAGAAGGGTGAACTAACGAATTTTGTCCTTTCTGGTACGATGAGGGCCATGCATGATGGTGACAAATCACATTTTATAAGGAAATTTAGAGCAAAACGGTTTGAATAGTCCTGTCTCAGCTTTTGCAGCATATTCAATTTCTATCTGTTTTATTGAAATGCCAGGCACTGCCTACTTTTGCTGTTCCTTATTTTTTCACAATATTTGATACTCGTTTCATTCAAGTACGCGCAGATGTTCGTCTAAATCATATGGTATGGCACATGTTTGTTTTTAAAAAATATAGTCCTAATGATTTTATTGTTCACCATTTGGAGTGTATTATTTCTTGATTATATTCTTTTTTTTTTTAATTGTTCATCCATTAGGTAAAGTGTTATCCACACTTAATCTTCCTGAATCTTGGGGGCGTGTGGATTTAATTAACCTCATTCTTTTACTTTTCCTTTTGGAATTAAATATAGAGATTTGCTTTTTTTTTTTCCATCCCTATCTGTTCGAGATGGGATTTACCTAAATCAGGATAAACTACACATGGAGTTGGATTCGAAACATCAGCTCCAGGAGGAATCCAACGAATGAAAGGATTACAAAGAAAAAAAAGAAAAGAAAAAGAGAAGACCGACTCATTTTTTGGCCGAAAGAAGACCGACTCAATTCTCCTATATATACAACAGCAAATTGTGCAATTCTTCCTTCCTCTGTGTATAATTCTTCCTCTGTGTACTATATCACTTATAGTACCCTTTTCTTTGCCGATCATCACCTTGATGCTATATCATCACGAATTCATTCATTAGTTTATTTTTCTTCGTCTTTTTCGTTTTTGTTAGGGCTTTAACTAGTTAGGTAACACTATCATGAGTTGGTCCAGGAGTATCAGGAGTAGAACGCAAACAGATAGTCTCGATAGTATCAGTAACTTACCAGATAGTGTTATAGACTGCATGCTCTCTAAATTGCCGATTCGGGATGCAATTGATACCAGTTTGCTATCCAGGACTTGGCGAGACAAGTGGATGTTGTCAATGTCTTCCCTCGTCTTTGACGATCAGGATTTACGTTTTTCAGCGTGTAATGGTGATGATTGTGCACATTGTTTTACCAAGTTTGTAAACAACGCCCTTATAGTCCATGATGGACCCATCAACAGATTTGTGTTACGAGCTCGAACTATCGCAAGTCGTACAAAACTCGGGATATGGATTACTCACTTGTCAAGGAAACACGTTGAAGATTTTCAACTTGTTCTTGGGGATAGACATATAAGGGATCATGAGTTGCCCCCTCGCTTCTATTCTTTCCACCACCTCACCCGACTAGAGTTGGAAAATGTAGTAATGGCGGATCTCCCTCCTGATTTTGATGGGTTCAAGAGCCTCACGACCATGGACTTGAACTCCGTCGACATTGCAAGTCATTCACTAGAGAGACTCATATCCCTTTGTCCTCAACTTAAGAGTTTGAAGCTGAGATATGTTCACCTTGATTATCTCTGCATTAATGCTCCAAAACTTGAGAGTTTTGAGTTTGTTGGTGGTTTCAATTCTGCTTGGTTTGAAAGCACCCCTAGTTTAGTTAAGTTGAGTGTTGATTTGGACGATGATGTTTTACCAAAAGCTAGATGCATCGACTTGGATCAGAACATGGAGTTCTTGTCAGGAATTCACACCTTTGATGCAGGGATGAATTTTTTGAAGTTCCTGGTAGCAGGTTCCCCACCGAAGCAGCAGGTTCCAGCTGCTACTCTAAACAGCCTAGTGCGGTTACAATTATCCTATTTTAAGCTTCACGATCTGGCTGCAGTTTCATCTGCGCTTTTTCTGATGCGGAGCTCCCCAAATTTACAGTTTCTCAAAGTTAGTGTAAGTTTTTCGCAGAGCTCCGATGGCTGCGATAATCCACCATCCACTCCTGTTGTCCAGTTTCTGGAAGAAGCAAAATGCTCCCTGTCGTTTCCCAAGTTGTCACAGGTAATGTTGCAGAGGTTTTCTGGGACAGAGCCTGAAATGGGGTTGGTGAAGATCATTCTTGCCTGTTCCCCATGGCTCCAGGAGATGGCCATTGTACCGGGTACACATATTCCTTTTCACAAAGAAGCAAGCATATTGAAGGCCTTGCTTTGTCTTCCTCGATCTTCATCATTAGCAGAAATTAAATATTCGGAGTCTAGCACAGAGATGAAAGGATAGCATTTGCAGTTCTAAGTGATTTTTCTGCGGTTCTTCCCACATAGGAAAAGCCATATTTTATTGTTTAATTAACAGATTCTATTTGCGGTTTTTATTATAAGACCATAGAATTTTGCTTTTGAACATGGATTACTTACTGGATAAATTAAAGATCTATGACTACAGTTGTTCAAAGAAATCAAGAAGCTTCCAAGTTTCTTAACCAGTAAGAGATGCAGTGAGGACAAGCATTTTATGGACCAAGTGGACACGTAGATGGGAAAGCCTTCCCCAACTCGTAGTCGATGATATGCAGTGAATGAAATGACTACAGTTGTTCAAAGAAAAAAAAGTAAATACATTAGTAATCATATACATCTTCAATATCTTAACTCGTGTTCGATGATATGCTTTAATTTGTTTTGTGTTTTGAACCTGTTGGACGGAGAAAAAGTAAATATATTAATTGCTTTAATAAGAACAATCGGATTTTGCTTTCTTTGGGGTACTTATTTCGTGTTGTTGCTTTTTTGAAATGCCAGGCACTGCCTACTTAATTTGGCTGTTCCTTATTTTTTCACAATATTTGATACTCGTGTCATTCAAGTACGCGCAGATGTTCGTCGTCTAAATCATATGGTATGACGCATGTTAGTTTTTTAAAAATATAGTCCTAATGATTTTATTGTTCACCATGCATATTACCTACCTTGCTTGAGATTGGAGTGTATTATTTCTTGATTATATTCTTGTTGTTTCTTTTTCTTTTTTTGATTTTTTATCCATTAGGTAAAGTGTTATCCACACTTAATCTTTCTGCATAAAAAAAAACTTAATCTTCCTGAATCTTGGGTGCGTGTGGATTTAATTAACCTCATTCTTTTACTTTTCCTTTTGGAATTAAATATAGAGATTTACCTTTTTTTTCCCGTCCCCATAGAGATTTACGTCTTTTTTTTTTTTTTTCCCACCCTATCTGTTCGAGATGGGGTTTACCCATCACTTGAGAAAGCATATCTTTCTTTCGCTTATTAGTAAATGGCAATATTGATTTAGTCCGAACTTAACAAAGCCTATTGTATAAATGTTATTTTCAAAAAAAAAAAAAAACTACACATCAAGTTGAATTAATGAACATCATTTTCCTCTAGACTAAAATAACTTTAGATTTTATTTCTTTTTTTATTGCTTATCATGTGTTACTAGGGCACAAGCTAGAAAAGCCCATGTTTGAAGGAGAAGACGACTCAAATTTTTTGCCGAAAGAAGGCCGACTCTCCTATATATACAACAACAATTGAGTAATTCTCCATTCCTCTGTGTATAATTCTTCCTCTGTCTATCTCTAGTCCTTGTTAGCATCTACTCCTTTTTCTTTGCCGATCATCGATCACCTTGAGCCTTTTTTCTTCGTCTTCGTCTTTTTCATTTTTGTTAGGGCTTTTTTTTCTTCGTCTTTTTCGTTTTTGTTAGGGCTTTAACTAGTTAGGTAACAACACTATCATGAGTCTGTCCAGGAGTACTAGGAGTAGAACGCAAACAGACAGTCTCGATAGGATCAGTAACTTACCAGATAATGTCATAGACTGCATCCTTTCTAAATTGCCGATTCTGGATGCAATCGATACCAGTTTGCTATCCAAAACTTGGCGAGACAAGTGGATGTTGTCAATGTCTTCCCTCGTCTTTGACGATCTAGATATACGTTTTTCAGGGTCTTGTGATCATCATGATGATGATGTTGAAGATTGTGCATATTGTTTTACCAAGATTGTCAACGCAGCCCTTATAGTCCATGATGGACCCATCAACAGATTTGTTGTACGAGCTCGAACAATCGCAAGTCGTTCAGAACTCGGGATGTGGATCACTCACTTGTCAAGGAAACACGTTGAAGATTTTCAACTTGTTTTTGGGGTTAGTCATCGGGATCATGACTTGCCCCCTCGCTTCTATTCTTTCCACCACCTCACCCGACTAGAGTTGAGAAATTTAGTAATGGCTAATCTCCCTCCTGATTTTGATGGGTTCAAGAGCCTCACTACCATGGACTTGAACTCCGTCGAGATTGCAAGCCATTCACTAGAGAGACTCATATTCCTTTGCCCGCAACTTAAGACTTTGAAGCTGATATACGTTTCCCTTGATTACCTCTGCATTAATGCTCCAAAACTTGAGAGTTTTGAGTTTATTGGTAGTTTCAAATCTGCTTGGTTTGAAAGCACCCCTAGTCTAGTTATGTTATGTGTTCGTTTGGACGAGGGTGTTGCTAGATGGGTGCGAACAACTTATAATAGATGCATCGAGTTGGATCAGAACATGGAGTTCTTGTCAGGAATTCACACCTTTGATGCAGGGATGCATTTTTTGAAGTTCCTGGTAGCAGGTTCCCCCCCGAAGCAGGTTCCAGCTGCTACTTTAAACAGCTTAGTGCGGCTACAACTATCCTCTTTCAAGCTTCACGATCTGGCTGCAGTTTCATCTGCGCTTTTCCTGATACGGAGCTCCCCGAATTTACAGTTTCTCAAAGTTAGTGTAACTTCTTCCCATGGCCGCGATAATCCATCATCCACTCCTGTTGTCCAGCTTCTGGAAGAAGCAAAATGCTCCCTGTCGCTTCCCAAGTTGTCACAGGCAATGTTGCAGTGGTTTTCTGGGACAGAGCCTGAAATGGAGTTGATGAAGATCATTCTTGCCTGTTCCCCATGGCTCCAGGAGATGGCCATTGTACCGGATATTCCTTCCAGAAAAGAAGCAAGCATATTGAAGACCTTGCTTTGTCTTCCTCGAGCTTCACCATTAGCAGAAATTAGATATTCGGATTCTAGAGCAGAGATGAAAGGATACCATTTGCAGTTCTAAGTGATATTTTTTTTCTTTATTCTTTTTCTGAGTTTCATCAGAGAAATAGTACTTCTTCCTACAGAGGAAAAGCTATATTTTATAGTTTAATTAACAGATTCTATTTGCGGTTTTATTATGACCATAGAATTTTGCTTTTAAACATGAATTACTTACTGAATAAATTAAGATCTGGTTAAGACGACCCTGTTCAGCCGAGGAAGCAAGCAAGGCCACAACTTCCGTCTTTATGAGTGAACTTGCTTTATGTGTTAGTTGTGGAAAAGAATTGACATATTATCCTAATTCAGTATACATTTATTGTTGTCTCAAATTATTTACAGTTATTATAGAATGGAAAATGCGAGTTGAAGTATCGAATCCAGGAGATAGGATCAGCCACCTACGCAATCAAGAATACTCCAACTCGTATTTCAATGATACATTTGGTCAAGCATTCTTGAGCCAAAATTCTCATCTTTTACAAAATAAACTTTTGCTTGCTATTCAAAGCATTCTATTAAGTCATGACGGACATAGCATATAAAAAAAAGAGAAAGTCATGATGGACCAATAACTCCCTTTTGCTCCCTGGTTCTGGAAACCAGCTCACATTTATTCTTTCAATGTTCATTTACTTGAAAATTTTGGCAAAGGATATGCTATTGGGGGTGGGGGGTGTTTTGGACTGCCCCACTTTCTATACATCAATGGCCTTAATTTGTTGGCTGAAAACATCCTTGACAAGAAGAGCAGTGTGGATATGATATGATCATCAGGCAGGCTGCAATATGGTCTATTTGGATGGCAAGTAACAAAATGGTTTTTTTCATGATGAGGAGACCCGATGGGAGTGTTTGTTTGCTCCTTGGTGGCTTTAAGCAGTACAACATAATTTCCCTTTGTGCAGGACTGCTTCGGTGTATGTTGACAATTAATTAATGGACCAAGTATTGTCACTCTTCGCCGGATTAGGACCGTAAACTGTTCAAATTTACAATGTCATTATGATTAGAATAATTGAATTATGGATTGAATACTAATTTTTTCCAACCCAAAAAAAATATTTTAAAACCCAACCCAGTACGAATCCAAGTCCAACCCATAAAAGACCCAACCCAGAAAGGGCGAGAACCCTATTTTTTTTTTTGTTGATTGTTTTAGAAGTGTATAAATAAAGTAGTAGTACTACTAGATATAGACTCTCCTGGACCTGTACACTAATTTAATTTGTCTCCACTGTAAAACAAAGCACTGTAATTACAAAAAAAAAAAAATCAAAATCCAAATAACACTCATGCATATCCAGCTTGCCTCTGTCCCCCCTCCCTCTATTTCCGCACAAATTCGTCTCCCCTGTAAAACTCCTCTCTTTCTCATGTGCTTGCATATGCATATATATATATATATATATATATATATATATATATTCGTTATCGTGCATCATATATATGTATTATCAATTCGTTACTTAGAATTCTGTGTTTTCTTTTTTGTTTTTTTTTTTCGCTTTTCTTTCCAGTTGGTTCTCTGATTCTGAGGTTTGTTGTTCCCTCTTATCAGATTATTAATTTACAGTTATGAGAAAGGAGAAGAAATTGCGGGAAATTAAAGAATCGATGAATCGAGATAGGATCAGCGACCTACCAGCTGATGTAATCACAAATATTCTATGTTTCTTACCACTGCGAGATGCAGGGAGGACAAGTACTTTGTCGACCAAGTGGAGGCATACATGGAAAAACCTTCCCCAACTTGTATTCGATGATGAAACATTTAGTAAAAGATTCTTGGGCCAAGAATATTGTTATGCTCTTTCTTCAGAACTTTTGCCTTCTTATGCTCGTAAACTTTTTCTGACTATTGATGGCATTCTATCAAGGCACGAGGGGCCAATAACTAAGTTCACTCTCCGCGTTCCTAGTCTTCCAAGCATCCCTAAGTCTGAGTTTGATAGGGTGATGCTTCACTTGTCAATTAGGAAGCATGTTGAGGATTTAACTCTTTAAGTTTACACACATGTACAACTTACCTTGGAGCCTCTTTTCATGTCTTCGATTGATGCATCTACATCTATCTTTCTGTGTCTTCACACTTCCGCAAGGATTTGCAGGATTTAGGAGTCTTGTTACTCTCCATTTATCATATGTTGGCTTGGATGCTAAATCTTTCGAAACTTTCATCCGCAGTTGCCCGCTTCTCAAGGAGTTGCGGTTGTCCACCTGCTGCAATGCCTTCGGGTTTTTTGTATGGATGGTATCCATATTTTATGGTTTGAGACAATCATGTACCTACAACTTTTCTCGAGACATTTATGTACCTGGACTTTTAACGGGCAGGTCAGTCATGGGTCTCGGGCTGGGTATCTGCTGATGTGGAGGCTGCCCAAAATTGGGTTGTTGCCCGAAACTCAATATGACGTCGTTTCACCACAAAATGACGTCGTTTTGTCGTCCACATGGCAAGGGTGGGTCCAAACCATTTCCTAATACCTGACCCAATTACCAACCCGGTTTTACCCTTAAGAGGTTCAACCGAACCCAAATAAGATATTCTACACCACAAAAAAATTGTTTTTCTTTTACAAAATAAGCTAAAAAAATTACTCAAAATTTTCTTTTTACAAAAAAAGCAAAAAAGAATTTCAATCAACAAAAAAATATTTTTTAATAAAAAAGAGCATAACAAAATTCTACTAAATTTGTTTTTTTAAAAAAAGGCAAAAAAAATTATACTAATACCCAGATTTTTTTCGGGCAGGTCAATTACCTGTTATTAATTAATCATATGTGCAAATTAATAATTTTTGAATCCAAAGAAAACTTATTATTTTTTCAACTCTTTCTTTTTTTAGGAATTTTCCAACTCTTTACGAAAACTTATTTTTAATCAAAGAGTTTTGTGTGTATTATTAATTTTTTTCCAACACTTTCTTTAATTTGACTAAAACTTATTATTAATAAAAGGATTTTATGTATATTATTCATAATGTCCTTAATCTTTCCTTAATATTTTCTTATCAACTATTTTTCTTAAAAAAGTTAAAAACAAAAAAAAAAACAACCCCAGCCCCACCCCCACCGCCACCCCTAACCACCACCACTATCACCACGATGCCGCCTCCGCCTCCGCCTCCACCACCACCACCATCACCATCACCACGATGCCGCAGCCACCTCCCCCAACAAAACCTCTCCTCCCCCCACCCGAATTCCTTCCCCTAAAAAGCCACATCCTGCTCTCGCCGCCGTTCCCCGATGCGTCCCCAGCCCGCCTCTTCCTCTTCACAAGCACCCTGTGCTTCCTCTTCTTCCTCCAAAACCACCCGTCCACCTTCCTCCACCACTCAAGCCTCTCATGCCGCCGATCACTCCAATGGCATCAGCCCCCCGCCTCCAATTCAACAGGACCCAGCGGATCGCCCGAACACCGACTCCGTCGCCACCACCACTCTACTGGGTTCAATACATTGAACTTTCAGTCAAACCACACAATTGAAAAAAAAAAAAAGAAATCAAACACTCCTATTTTCCGCCCAACTCAACCCTCCACCGTATTCTTTTGATACCCGAAATCGGCAGCCACTTCCACATTCCATCTCTTCTTCTCTCTCGCCTCAAAGCGCCACCACCATGTGTTTCTTCTTTTCGTCTCTGGCGTTCGCGTCCAATGAGAGGTCTCAAGGGCGCGAAGAGCCTCCTGTGTACTGCCGCCGTCGTCCACCATCGGCGGGTGAAGGAGGAAGGCAAGGGGTGAAGGACTGGTGGTGAGCAATGCGTCGTTCAGCAGCGAAAGAGAAGACCAAAGAACTGACTTGGGAAAAAACTAAACTGGGGGAGTGTAATTTTTTTGTTTTTTAATCTTTTAAAAAAGGAAAAATTATTTGAACGGGTTTGTTTAGTTGAGGTACCAATTTATTTTATAATTACAAATAATAAATAATTTTATTAACTTATAATAATTTCAAACCAATCATAATTAATTAAATTCCAATTTTTCTCTTTCTTAAATATATGTAACTATTTCGAATTTATTAAATCCCAATTTAATTCTTTGGTTGAACCTCTTCTTTCGGGTGAGAACGGGGTGGGTAACCGTTGGGATAGTGGGTTTGGACCCACCCTTGCCATGTGGACGACAAAACGACGTTATTTTGTGGTGAAACGACGTCATTTTGAGTTACGGGCAGCAGCCCAATTTTGGGCAGCTTCCAGGTCAGTAGATACCCAGCCCGAGACCCATGACTGACCTGCCCGTTAAAAGTCCAGGTACATAAACGTCTCGAGAAAAATTGTAGGTACATGATTGTCTCAAACCATAAAATATGGGTACCATCCGTACCAAAAACCCCAATGCCTTCAAGCACTTGATATTGAGGCTTGTAGGCTACAGGTGTTTGATCTTGATTGCCTTATGTTTGGTGCATCTGCATAAAAAATACACCATCGCTTGTAAGAGTATCTATAAGTGCATACGATGGTGAAATCAGGGCAGATGAACATAAGTTGGGAGTTGGCTCTAATGCCGTTGAAGTATTCGGTTCTCTTCCTGCACTGGAGCAGTCAGATGTGGACGGCCATTTCCTACAAGTATATATGCCAACTTGACCATTAATTATCATTTTGGGCATCAATTGACTGCAATTTCTATTACTTACTAATTAATTTTGGAGTAAATGATATATATGGGGCCTGTACTATCTCAAAAATACTCTTTAGGGGTCTGTACTATTTTTCTCCCTTTTAAGGGTTCATACAACTATTTTCTGTCCCGATCAGGGGTCCGGGGTAGGCTCCCTGCTGACGTGGACTGCCCGGGCAGAGCGTGTACTGTACGCAGCCCGTTTTCCCACTTTTTCTTGCACGACGCGCCTGTGGTGCACGAAGCGTCCACTGTGGCAAGTGGGCTCCACAAAAAGTGGAAAGCGCTGTGCATTTCCCTTCTTTTCTTTTTTCACCTCCTCCACCGAATCTTGTTTTTCTCTAATTTTTCTTTTTTCCTTCTCCATTGTCACTCTCTATCTTCTCCTTCCTCTCTCCATGGTTCCTCACACTTCTTGCCTTCTCCACCGCTTTCTCCCTCTCTCCTTCCTCCTGCTTCCTCCTTCCCTGCCTCTGCCACAACCTCGCACCACACCCATCACCAATTACACGTTGTGCTGCCCATCTCTTCTACCTCTCAGCAATCCACTATCAATCCGGCCCCTTTTATCCTCCCTTTCTGCAACCCACTGCCACAGCCTTTGGTTACCACCTTTCTTCTCTGCCATCGCCAGCAACCACCATCTGTGGATCGAGCTTCCGTGCGAACACCGCCGCCACTATCATCGTTGTCCAACTCGCCCCCTCGTTGTCAGCGCCTCTGTTCCTCCCTGTGTCGCTACCGTAGTGTAAGTACCACCGACTTCTCCTCCTTCTTGTTTCTCATTTGATCTCCTTGTTGTTTTCTGATTTAATTTGTTTGAATTAATGTGTGTGGGTTGTGATAAATCGCAGCTTTGGATCTGTTTGTTGATGAACATGGGTTTGGTTGCTGGGTTCAATTGGAGTGTTGTTGATGGCGAGGAGCTGATGGTTTAATGGCAAAAAATCGATTGCAGTTGTGTTGTTTTGGAAAAATTCGGTGACAATAGTTTGTGGAACTTGTTGCAGCTTTGTTAGACATGGCATCGGGTGATTCGAGGAGGCAAGGGCGATCCAGGGACATGGTCGTCGGCGATTGGCAGCAGCAGTGCTCGACTTGCTGTTCGGGGATTATGTTGGAAATGGTGTTGGTGTTGTTTCCATAGATTTTTTTTTTTTCTTTTTCTGTGAGAAAAATTTATGGAATGAAAAAAAATTGGGAGAAGAGAGTTGGAGGAGTGATCGGTTTGGACTTATAATTTTTTTTTCTGTTGAACAATTTATGAAATTAAAATTCCATTTAAAAAATTAGAAATTAGTTTTTAAATAATGCAAAATTGAAAGAGGGACTCACATGCCACAGTGGACGGTGCATACAGAACACGCGTCTCACGCGCTGGCATGTGTCAGAAAATGAGGCGCGTACAGCTCACCTCTCTGCCGGGCAGTCCACGTCATCTCGGGGCTGCCCGAGACCCCTAAAAAAGACGAAAAATATGAGTACAGACCCGTAAA
Organism: Turnera subulata; assembly: GCA_028386065.3. Classification (NCBI taxonomy): domain Eukaryota; kingdom Viridiplantae; phylum Streptophyta; class Magnoliopsida; order Malpighiales; family Passifloraceae; genus Turnera; species Turnera subulata. The sequence goes on from JAKUCV010003009.1 coordinate 91,105, forward strand.
AGGGACAAAAAATAATAGAGACCCCAAAAGATACTTTTGAAATAGTATATACCCTAAATATGTCATTTACCAATCCTTGAAAAAGTTCTTTTCTTTAGGTGCTTTGCCGCGTCCGCTTCCTACCATCCTTTATCACCTGACAGTTATTCAAATTGGGGAAATGAGCTTCTGTGTTGTAGATGAAGTATCATGTCTCTTGTGCTTGATTAGAAGCTCACCGAATTTGAGGGAACTTGACATTGTCATTAGTGTAAGTCATCAAAGACAGTACATGAGCATGAACTATGGGTACTGCATATCAATGTTTTGCCTTCAATATATGCTTTTGGTTTTGAGATATATATATATATACCAGGCAGATCGTTGGAATCCAGACCAAGCCAAGCTGGGAGGTGAAGACTATGAAGATTTTTCCATTGACCAGCTTCAAGAAGTAGGCATTTATGACGTTGAGATGGATCCTGAAATGGACTTCATCGAGGTTATATTAGCCAAAGCCCCAGTTCTGCCTAAGTTAAATGTGCAGCCCAATGAGTACACAACAGAAGCTAGAAGACTCGAAATTCTGAAAAAGTTGACTCGTTTTCCACGGGCATCAAAGGCAGAAGTCATATACTTGGAGCCAAATGGGGGTTGAAATGCTAAGTGGAGATGAGACGCCGGACATCTAAATAATAATCTATCTTCTTTTTCATCTCCTTAATTTCTTTGAAGTTAATGTGACAATGCGTACATAGCTTTGAGAGGTCATACGGTTAATCGTTATTAGCGTTTTCCCCGGTAAATTTAGACCAACTTATGCATCTACACCCTTCCCTTCTTCATGTTTGCCACCCTCAGGCGCATCAAATCCAACAAATCCTTCCTAGATAGTAATTTGCAGCCTATAAAAATATCAACTAATATTAATATTAATTATAACCTACGATAATCGTAACTCTTCCATTGCTTAATTTAACGAATCAAACAAAAATAAAAGAAGATAATTGAAGGATGGTAACAACTAATAATTACAAGTATGATAACGATGTGGCGGAGCCTGGCAATCAGGGGCGGATCTAGGAAAAAATGCTAGGGGGGCCAAATCATGTATAAAAAAATTTTGGAAGGGCCAAAGTAAGTGGTGAAAAAAAATTAAGAAAAGGGTCAAATCGTAACACTATCTAAGTTTATAGGGATTGAACTGCTTAAGAAAAGAAAACATGTAAAATGATTGGAACCCGTGAACACCACGAATTCTAATAATCAACCACCAAACCACTTACCATTTCTTGTAATATTACCATAAAACGATGAACTAGGATTTTGGGGCGGGCCTGGGCCCCCTATATCTGCCCCTGCTGGCAATGTACTTTTTGCGTAAATCCCATTATCTCCGACCATTATTTGCTGCGGACAGTACCAGTCTAGTTTCCCCTCTGACAACCTTCAAGCGGTTGAATCCTGCTGGCGATCCGGCCATCCTTCACCGCAAGACAACGGACTACAATATAGAAGATTTTTTTTTTCCTTGTTCAAAAGTGCACATACGTAGAACTATTTTGAGGCCCAACCCAAATAAAAGACCCAACTCAGAAGGGCTAGACTAGAACTGCCTTTTTTTTTTTTTTCCCCTCCCGCTGTTCTAAGTATATATATATAAGTAGTACTTAGCATAACCTCTATTTCCCACACAAATTCGTGTCAGCACAAATACAATTACAAAAAAAAAAAAAAACAAATCCAAACAACAGTAACCCATTGCTCTCCTCTCTTTCTTAGGTGATTTTCTCTCCATCCAAAAATTCAGGTGGTTAAAAAGTAATTAACCATCCTTGGGAGTGAAGAAGTAGGCTGGTTTTAAGGGAAAAAAGGGTTTTGGTTTAATACGTCACTGACCTGGTTTTAGGGATCTTCTCCTTCGCCGCCCCACGTCGGTTCTTTCCCTCAGGTTTGCCTCGAATTTAATCACTTTTCATTTGACCTCCTGCCCTTTCTCTTTTTTAGTTCTCTGTTGATTTCTGCCATTTTGAGTATCGAAATCAACTGGTGAATAAGAGAAATCCGGCCGTGTCCTAAATCAAAGATACGGCCTAGACTATAGGTTTGCTTGGGTTAATCTAGCTATTTTAAAACTTTGATTGTAGTTTGGTTAGACTGCTGGGAAATTTCAATTTAGTTGCGAGTGTTCTTCTGCTTTGTATCGATTTTGACTGGCAATTGTTGTGATTCTACCAGTCTGGAATTACATCTTATTCATCCTATTAGCACAGTTTGTGGACAATTTACATTCATGGCAAAAGGCTGCAACTTCTGTCTTTATGAGTAAAATTGCTTCATGGGTTTGTTGTGGAAGATCAGAATTGATAGATTAGATTACCCTAAAATAGTCTCAACCCAACCCCCCCCCCCCTTCCACCACACACACACGCACAAATTCGTCTCCACTATATATAAAACCAACACATAATTACAAAGACGTAATCAGATCCAAACAACCCTAACCCATCGCTCTCCTATCTTTCTCAGCTGCTGCTCCATATCTACATGTATATACCTGTATGCAAGTATATTTGTTACCGTGCATCATATATATGTATTATCAAATCGTTACTTAGAAATCTGTGTTTTCTCTTCTTTTAATTTTTTTCGCTTTTCTTTACAGTTGGTTCTCTGATTCTGAGGTTTCTTGTTCCCTTTTATCAGATTATTAATTTACCAGTTATGATAGAATGAGGGGAAAGGCGAAGAAATTCCGCAAAATTAACGAATCGATTAATCGAGATAGGATCAGCGACCTACCAGCCGATGTAATCACAAATATTCTATGTTTCTTACCACTACGAGATGCAGTGAGGACATGTACTTTGTCGACCAAGTGGAGGCATACATGGAAGAATCTTCCCCAACTTGTGTTCGATAATGAAACATTTAATAGAAGATACTTGGGCCTAGATTGTTATAATCTTGTGCCTTTGGTTACTCCTAAACTTCTGCTGGCTATTAATCGCATTCTAGTATTGCATGAGGGAGGAATAACTAAGTTCACTCTCCCCTCTTTTTGTCTGAAAAACATCCCCGAGTCTGAGTTTGATACAGTGATGCTTCACTTGTCAAGGAAGCATGTTGAGGATTTAACTCTTAAGTTTACACACAATTACAAGTTACCTTGGAGCCTCTTTTCATGTCTTCGGTTGAGGCATCTACATCTATCTTTCTGTGTCTTCACACTTCCGCAAGGATTTGCAGGATTTAGGAGTCTTGTTACTCTCAATTTATCAGATGTTGACTTTGATGCTAAATCTTTAGAAACTTTCATCCGCAGTTGCCCGCTACTCAAGGAGTTGGGTTTGTCCTGTAGTTATGTCAAGCACATGAAAATTGAAGCTTGTAGGCTGCAGGTGTTTGACCTTGATTGCCTTGAGATTGGTTCTATCTGCTTCAAAAATACACCATTGCTTGCAAGAGTATCTATAACCGTTGGTGAAATCATGGCAGAAGAACATAAGTTGGGAGTTGGCTCTAATGCGGTTGAAGTATTCGGTTCTCTTCCTGCACTGGAGCGGTTAGATGTGGACGGCGGCGAGTTCCTACAAGTATGCCAACTTGACCATTATTATCTTGCGCGTCAATTGACTGCAATCTCTATTACTTACTAATTAATTTTGCCAATCCTTGAAAGTTCTTTGCTTTAGGTGGTTTGCCGCGTAGGCTTCCTACCATCCTTTATCACTTGACCGCTATTCGAATTGGGGACATGAGCTTCTGTGCTGTAGATGAAGTATCATGCCTGTTGTGCTTGATCAGAAGCTCACCGAATTTGAGGAAACTTGACATTGACATTACTGTAAGTCATCAATGACACAAGAGCATGAACTATGGATACTGCATACATTAATGTTTTGTCTTCAATATATGCTTTTGGTTTTGAGATTGTTCCAAATATATATATTTTTTGTGGACCAGGCATATCGTGTGGATCCAGACCAAGGCAAGCTGGGAGCTAAAGACTATGAAGATTTTTCCATTGACCAGCTTCAAGAAGTAGGCATTTATGGCGTTGTGAGGGATCATGAAATGGACTTCATCCAAGTTATACTAGCCGAAGCCCCAGTTCTACGTACATTGAATGTGCGGCCCAATGAGTGCACAACAGAAGCTGGAAGACTCGAAATTCTGGAAAAGTTGACTCGTTTTCCACGGGCATCAAAGGCAAAAGTCATATACTGGGAGCCAAGCTGCCGAGATGTGACGCGGTACATCTAAATAATAATCTCTGTTTTTTATTCAACTCCTCAATTTTTTTGAAGTTTATGTGACAATGCGTACAAAGCTTGGAGAGGCCATACGGTTAAATCATTATTTGCGTTTTCCCCGCTAAATTTAGACCAACTTATGCGTTGCGAACTATATAATGTTTGGCCGAGAAATGTATTTGCTTGGCTGCCTAAATTAGATTAGTGTGTGCTTTTGATGTTTTTTTTTTTTTTTAAGTTTCTGTAGGTTCTGAACTTTTACATTCTAGCCAATCATATTTGGCTAATTATGTATCTCATTCTTTCATGGACATGCCACAAAACGACCACAACGTTATTATATATGGGCTCTATATGTTATCGATATTGGGTTCTGCTGCCCCAATGCTTTTTAGCGATAACAGGTTATTTGACCCAATGACAAAATTAAAATTAAAGGATTGATAAAAATAATAATATTGAAATTGAATTTTGTTAGTTTTACAATAGTAAGGATCCTATTTTTCCTCCTTAATTTTCTCATTCACCTTCCCATAAAATGCCCAATAATTTAGTAATTATTTTTCGAAACGAATTAGTTAATTAAGCGAATCAAACAGAAAGAAAAGAAGATAATAGTAGGATGGTAATTAATAATTACCAGTATGATATCGAAGAGGGTGGGCTGATCATTTTGACGCATCCAAGGCCTTGAGTTCTTCGTGGACCTCGGTGCATGGAAGTTGAGGTCATGTTATTGGCGGAAGAAGCAAACCAATGTGCTTTTTTGTTTGAGCTGCTGGTTTCTGTGGAGGAAGGGGAGATCCACATTATGTTTTTGTTCTTCCAAATGCTAACTCTCTTTTTCTTATATATATTGTTCCTTTCCAATTTCTTTTTAGAGTAAAAACTCATCCAACATGCTCTGTGAAACCATAAGAATACTAAAACGTGAGGGATCTGATCTGACAGTTTAAAGACATACATAACAGGAAAATAAAATCACAAAGTGCGTACCTGACTCGTATTCCAATGCCTGCAAAATCATCTCAACCTTTTTTTCCAAAAAAAAAAAAACGAGAGGCAGGCATTAGATTAATCGTTGTTGGTTGCCATCAAGTCTCATAAAAAGCAAGTTAGAATGCATACAAGAAGAAATTTTTCTCTTCTTGCAAGAATCTCTCCCTCCGCTTAGATCCCGTAGCAATACTGATGGCCTCCAGTGAAGCAAAACGCCCAGGTCCTTGCGGCGACTCTGATCCACCGGATCCAACCACTAACGAAGATAGAACTACTAAGAAAGTGAAACTGAAACCGCCGAAAGGACTGACTGCCGGTGAACCAGATCCGACCCTGCAACCTATGGAAGCCCATGAGGCGACCCCTGAGCACTCAGTGCCTCGGACCCCTCTCCCTTCGTATAAGGAAAAACTGGCTAACTCTTCTCCCAGGGCAACAGATGATGATTTTTGGTTTGAGGAGGAAGAGGTGGAGTATGAAGATGGGGACTGCTACATCGTCGAAGGGGAGAATGGCCCAGCTGTTGAATTATCTGAAGCTTTCAAGAAAAGACTCGACAAGCCTTGGGAAAAGGCAGTGGTCTTAAAACTCCTTGGGCGTTCTATAGGCTACAAGGTACTAGAAGCTAAGTTGCAATTGTTATGGGCATCCTTCGGGCCATATCGAATAATTGATCTTGAGAATAACTTCTTCATTGTGAGGTTCAGAGACAATTGTGACTACCTCAAAGCTTTGATGGGTGGACCATGGACAATCTTTAAGAATGTCCTTTGTGTGCAACCATGGACACCGGACTTCAACGCCTCTACGAGCAGGATCGATAAAGTTGCAGTTTGGGTGCGGTTCCCGGAAGTTAAGGTTAACAGATACCATCCTCGAATCCTCACCACTCTTGGTAACATAGTTGGCTCAACCTTGAGGTTGGATGAAAACTCAGTCACTGTGAGGCGCGGCAAGTTTGCCAAAGTTGCAGTTGTGGTGAACCTGGAGAGGCCGCTTCAAGGCACCGTAACCCTTGATGGGGAGCAGATCCGGGTTGGGTATGAGGGGATCCCTCAAATTTGTTATAGTTGTGGCAAGGCAGGATACTCATTGGCAATTTGCCCCCAGAAAGCCACAAGCCAACCGGTTAACCCGGTGAGTATGGGAAAACCTCCCTCCTCAGGTCAGCCAGTTGCCAGCCAGCCCATTAATGTCCAAGAAGTGCCACCTTCCCCGGAGCAAGACCCGAAATATGGCGAATGGATGACGGTGCAGCCCCGCTACAGACGCCCAGCTCACAAGGGGGCAGATCAACAAAAAGTGAACGGGGGACCTACTGCGAATCCTTCCACTGCCAACCGGTTCCAATTCTTAGCGACGGCGAACTCTTCTGGTACATCCTCCGCAGAAAACCCTAGTTTTTCCCATCCCTCCCCCAACCAACCTACACTCCCAGTTCGATCAGCCAAACCGGCCCAGTCCAATAAAAGAAAGAGCAATGCCCAACAACCCCATAAGGGTTCAAGACCCCAACCGATTGCCTCCAGCCCAACTGTGAGCAGACCACCTCTTAATGACATCTCCAATTACCCTACCTTAGATATCCTTCCTGGCCAGGCCTCCAAAGCCCAACAACGTAAGGGTAAGGGTCCCCTCTTAAAAGACCAACAACCCAAGTCCCTATCTCATGACCCAAACCTAACTACTAAACTTCCTCCGACTACAACAATTACGAATCAAACTAGCAACCCATCTTCAATTCCTCCTGTGAACTCCTCCAAAAACCACTCTGTTGTTGTGTTGGGTGAGCAAGAACACCGAAGAGTAGTCTCTACCCCAGAGCCCTGTAGCTACTCCGCCCCATCCTCCTCCACCCTCCCAACCCCTCCCCACACTTCAATGAACCTCCCACTAAAACCACCCGACCCACCCGGAGGAATCGCTGTCGCTTCCTCTATCACCCCCATGGATGGAGTGGAAATTGAAGGTTCAAGAAACCATCTACAACAGCTAAACTCAAATTCTGTTGTCCCTATGATGGTGCTTTATCATGATAAAGGGGATTCTAGCCCCGAAGCAGTTCACGCCGATATGGATACCTCAATCATTGATGTTTGACTGGATGCCTCCATCTCTTGTACAATTATTTTCTGTTTTTTCTATGTTATCCATTCTATCTTGGAATTGCCAGGGCGCTGGCAAACAACAATTCCGGACCATGATGAAGGAGTTGAGACGGAAACACAAGCCTTCCATTGCTATTGTGGTGGAACCTCGTATAAGCGGATATAAAGCTGGTAATGTTATTAGGAGACTTGGTTTTACCAACTCACACCGCGTGGATGCTAGAGGTTATGCTGGGGGAGTCTGGTTATTGTGGAACATGAGAGAAGTAGAGGTGTATGTGGAACACAACCACACTCAATTTATTCACGCAAGGATTATTTCTCCAAAGTTTTGTTTTGCTCTCACCGCTGTGTATGGGAGCCCCCAAGAAAAGTGGAGGAAATATCTTTGGCAGAATGTGGAAGCTTTGGCGGAGCAGATCTCTATCCCGTGGCTGCTAGCGGGAGATTTTAATGTTGTGCTTGCGGGAGACGAGAGGCTTGATCGGTTTCATAAAAATGGCACTTCCAATCAAATGTTTCTACGGTGTGTCCAAAATGCACAATTGGTTGATCTGGGTTACTCGGGACCGAAGTTCACTTGGAGAGGAGGGGGGCGCCATGCACGATTGGACAGGATGTTAGGAAATGTGCAGTGGCTCTCTTCTTTTCATGCTCATTCAGTGCGTCATCTACCGCTTCTATGCTCGGACCACCGGCCTATTCTACTGCAGCCCACTTTGCACCAATCCCTTTTGCTTGAACCCAAAGCCTTCAAATTTCAGGCAGCCTGGATTACTCACCCAGAATTTACTAGCTTTGTGACTAAAAACTGGGAGCCAAAAGAGGATGCTATTAAGGCAGCTGAACACTTCTCCATTGAAGTCCAATCCTGGAACCGTCAAGTTTTTGGCAATATTCATATGAAGAAAAAGTTACTGACGGCCCGAATAGATGGGATCCAACGATCTCTGGAGAGAAGACCATCTAAATTTCTCTCAAATCTTGAGTTGGAATTGCGCCTCGAATTGGAAAGTGTTCTCATGCAAGAAGAAATTCTATGGCTCCAAAAATCTCGTCACAGGTGGATCAAGGCTGGGGACCGGAATACTTCTTACTTCCATGCAACGGCATCTGTGAGATATAGAAAAAATAAAGTTGAAGCACTGAAAGATTCACACAATCGATGGCATCATGATCCAACAGTGGTAAAAAGCATGGCAGTTTCTTATTTCCAAAAACTCTTCACGGATGACACTTCGCCATTCTTTGGGAATTTCATTCAGGGGTTCTTTCCAAAATTGAGTAGTGAAACCCAAGACTGCCTTTCTATGCCTGTGGACCCTGATGAAGTCAAAGACAGTCTTTTCCAGATGGACCCCCTCAAATCTCCAAGGCCTGATGGGCTCAACCCCCTATTTTTCTAATCTCAGTGGGAGTCGGTGGGTAGCAGCCTGTATATGCTGGTCCGTAAAATTTTGGAAGAGGGTTTTTGGGAGGACAATATCAACAAGACCTTCATAGCCCTTATCTCTAAGGTTGCCAAACCGGCAACAATGACGCAGTTTCGTCCCATCGGATTGTGCAACGCTCTCTACAAGATTGTGACCAAGGTTATTGTAAATCGCATCAAACCCTATCTGCCGCAGCTAGTTGCACCCACTCAGAGTAGTTTCGTCCCCGGACGTCAAATTGCCGATAATGTGGTAATTGTGCAAGAGGCTGTGCATTCGATGAAGAGGAAGAAGGGTGCTACCGGCTTTATGGCCATTAAAATTGATTTGGAAAAGGCCTATGATAGGCTAAATTGGAATTTCATCCAGGATACACTCCAAGAAGTAGGATTGCCGAGCTCCTTGATTGATGTGATTATGAGGTGTGTTACTACCCCATCCATGCAAGTTCTATGGAATGGAATTCCAACTTCCTCATTCACCCCTTCCCGTGGTATCAGGCAAGGTGACCCGATCTCTCCATACCTCTTTGTTCTTTGTATGGAGAGACTTGGTCATCTCATCCAGGATGCGGTTAATAGGAGAATTTGGAAGCCACTCAACTTAAGCCGGTGGGGACCCAACCTTTCCCATATCTTTTTTGCGGATGATCTTGTTATCTTTGCGGAAGCCTCTTTGGAACAGGTTGACATCATTGCTCATTGCCTTGATCAGTTCTGTAGGGCATCGGGACAGAAAATTAGCCATGATAAAACCCGAATCCTCTTCTCTAGAAATGTCCCAAAGCAATTGGCGATGGAGATAAGTTGCACTCTTGGGTTCCAGAAGACCAACAACCTTGAGCGGTATCTAGGTGTCCCAATTGTTCATGGCCGAGCTGGGAAGCAGACTTATCAGTACATTCTAGAAAAGACACAAAGCAAGTTAAGCGGCTGGAAGGCTAACCAGCTATCCCTAGCCGGGCGGATAACATTGGTTAAATCGGTCCTTTCCGCCATGCCAACCTATACAATGCAAACTGTTTGGCTACCACGATCCATTTGTGATAAATTGGATAGTATATGCCGGCAGTTCATTTGGGGATCAAGCACTACCGAGAGGAAATGTCATTTAATTGGTTGGGATCAAATATGTCAGCCTAAAATTTATGACGGTTTGGGGCTGAAAATGGCTAAGGATGCCAACGAGGCATCTATTATGAAGCTTGCTTGGAGATTAATTGCAAACCCGCACTCTCTATGGGCACAAGTTCTTCGATGCAAGTATTTTCATGATGAAGCACCTGTCCCATCCAAAGTAAAACCCAAGGCGGGCTCTGTAACTTGGAGAGCCATTTGCAAAGTATGGAATTCGGTGCGGACTAGGACAGCTTGGTTTGTAGGCAATGGTGGGGTAATACGATTCTGGAAGGACAACTGGCTGGACATAGAGGGCTGCTTGCTTGACCATGCGACCGTACCTGTCCCTGAGGAGCTGCAGGAGGATCTCTTGAGTCAGTATGTTAATGGTTGGGGTATGTGGGACTGGCCACGTTTTCAACCTTTTCTGCCAGGTCCTATCTATTCAAGAATATGGGCCCAACTCCCACCTGCCGCAAGAAGAGGGGATGATCGCATTAGGTGGCAACCTGATGTCAAGGGCCATTTTTCTATAAGCTCGACTTATATCTCCCTCAAACAGGATTTATGGACAGAGAAAGACAAGCTATGGCATATGGTTTGGGCATGGAAGGGGCCAGCTCGGGTCTCCTCATTCCTTTGGCTTGCTTGCCACAACCGGCTTTTGACAAATCAGGTTAGGTTTACTCGACATATCTCTCCTTCTCCTTCCTGTACAAGATGTGGGGGTGGGATGGAATCGGTGTTACATATCCTGAGGGACTGTGTTCATGCGGCGGCAGTTTGGTCGTCATTGCTGGAAGGGTCAGACCCTACTTTCTTCCTGGAAGAGGACCCCCATACTTGGTTTTTTGCTAATCTTAACTCTGGCAGTTCCTTGATAAGAGGCCTCCCACGTAGTGTGGTTTTTGGGGTGGCCTGCTGGAAGTTATGGCAATGGAGGAACTCAGCTTTGTTTGAACCGGAAAAGGACAGCCCCTCAACCCCTTCTCGGGATATTTTATCTACTGCGAGGGAGTTCACCCAGAGTTGGAATGCGAAGAACCCTGCTTCAGGAGTGGAGCTATCCCCTCCCATTGTTCATTGGTTCCCACCGGATCCTGGCTCGTGGAAATTAAATGTGGATGGGGCGGTTAGACAACCTGAAGATTCGGCGGCAGTTGGAGGCCTATTTCGCGACCATACAGGTAGTTGGATCTCGGGTTTTTGTTTCAATATTGGAGCCTGCAGCCCAATCAAAGCGGAGCTTCGGGCAATCTTAGCTGGTCTTCAACTGGCATGGGATTTTGGTTGCAGATCGCTACTTTTGGAGTCAGATTACCAGATAGCTATCAACTGGATCCGATCCACTATGGACATGGATGTCGAGCTGGATCCTATAGTATGGGAAATCAAGTCCATTTTGAATTTTCCTTGGTCCGTAAAAATACATTTTGTGCACAGACAGGCAAATTTTTGTGCAGACTCTCTAGCAAGTCTCGCATTTAGATACAACTTGGGTCTTACTATTCTTCAATACCCGCCTGGGGAACTATTGGACCTCCTCATGGAGGATATGAAAGCCGTAGGAATATCCAGGCCTGTTCTGTTGTAATTGTTGTTTTGTTGGTTATAATACATATCACTTTCTGACCAAAAAAAAAAGAAAGCATACAAGAAGAATTTCTTTTGCAAATGTGCCCACACACACAAGACAGAGATAACAGATACATTATATTACAATTTGCATCTAAAAGACCATAGTGCTGGAAAGCAAAGATTGACATGACAATATCTAAGTAAATCAAAACATGTTTCATATGAAGCATTCAATTTCAAGACCTCCCTTGCATGCGCCATATATATGCAAGTTTCAAGTCTATCAATGCAACAATGATCAGCCATTAGAAACATTTTGATGTCATAAATTTACGCACAAGTACAACTTACCTTCCGGCCTCTTTCATGCCATCGGTTGATGCCTCTAGACTTCTCTAATTGACTGTAATTTCTATTACTTACTAATTAATTTTGCCAATCCTTGAAAGTTCTTTGCTTTAGGTGGTTTGCCGCGTAGGCTTCCTACCATCCTTTATCACTTGACCGCTATTCGAATTGGGGACATGAGCTTCTGTGCTGTAGATGAAGTATCATGCCTGTTGTGCTTGATCAGAAGCTCACCGAATTTGAGGAAACTTGACATTGACATTACTGTAAGTCATCAATGACACAAGAGCATGAACTATGGATACTGCATACATTAATGTTTTGTCTTCAATATATGCTTTTGGTTTTGAGATTGTTCCAAATATATATATTTTTGGTGCACCAGGCATATCGTGGGATTCCAGACCAAGCCAAGCTGGGAGCTAAAGACTATGAAGATTTTTCCATTGACCAGCTTCAAGAAGTAGGCATTTATGACGTTGAGATGGATCCTGAAATGGACTTCATCGAGGTTATATTAGCCAAAGCCCCAGTTCTGCCTAAGTTAAATGTGCAGCCCAATAAGTACACAACAGAAGCTAGAAGACTCGAAATTCTGAAAAAGTTGACTCGTTTTCCACGGGCATCAAAGGCAAAAGTTATATACTTGGAGCCAAATGGGGGTTGAAATGCTAACTGGAGATGAGACGCCAGACATCTAAATAATAATCTATCTTCTTTTTCATCTCATTTTTTTGAAGTTATTGTGACAATGCCTACATAGCTTTGAGAGGTCATACGGTTAATCATTATTAGTGTTTTCCCCGCTAAATTTAGACCAACTTATGCGTCTACACCCTTCCCTTCTTCATGTTTGCGACGCTCAGGGGGCACATCAAGTCCAACAAATCCTTCCTAGATAGTTATTTGCAGCCTATAAAAATATCAAATAACATTAATATTAATTATAACATGCGATAATCGTAACTCTTCCAAAAAGAAAAGAAGATAAAAAGAAGATAATTGAAGGATGGTAATAATTACAAGTATGATATCAAAGAGGGTGGGCTGATCGATTTTGACGAAATTTTGAAAAAGTTGACTCGTTTTGCAGTGGCATCAAAGTCAGAAGTCATATACTTGGAGCCAGGAAAAATCACCTGCAAGACTTGAACCTTTGTTCACCATGACCTTCAACACACACTTAACCACCAAGCCATCTACCATTTTATTTGAAATTATTACCATAAATGGATGAAGTTGGATTTTAGGGGGGTCTGGCCTCCCTTGCTCCCCCCTAAATCCGCCCCTCTTGGAGCCAAACGGGGGTTGAAAAGCTAAGTGGAGGTGTGACGCTGGACATCTAAATAATATTCTAGAAAGGAGTAAACAACAAAGAAGCAAGAACACAACAAAGATTTTTGCAATTTTATTCTTCACCTTCTAATATCTAGGGTTAGACAACAAAGGGATTAGAATCACAAGAAATTGAATCAACGCCACAAGCAAAATCACTTGATAGGTAAACTCAAACCCTAATATAAAACCAAGAGAATCACTCTCGTAACGGTTGAATCCATAATCAAGAAAATCTCAAAGAGAAACCTTTATTATCAATTATATCATGCGTGTAAATATGAACCCCAAAGGTCTTATTTATACTAGTCTAATACTAAACCCTAATGGACTTGGACTCTATAAATAAAATAAAAAGACTTTATGTTACTATTTATGTGGTTACTATTCATGTGAATAGTAACCCTAGCTCCTAAGTGGATTGGATTTGTGATTCCAATTCCCTAATGCACTAGGCTAAAATAAATAAAGATAAACCCAACTTAAATAACTAAAGCCCAGCAATTAACGATCCAAATAATAAATAAAATCCCTTGCCGAAAATTAATAGCTAAGTAAATAATAAAATTCGACAACTTTAATTATAATAGTAAATAAAATGCAACATGGGCCCCACTTGAGCATATATGTAGTCGGCTTGGGCCCACATTCTTCTTGGATCGACTACTCCTCCAAAGTCAGCAGAAAGACAGGCTTCTCCTTCAGTTCCTCTCCAAGCTTGATTAGTTGATCTTCTAGAAGCTCCATGTTAATCAAGGCTTAATGTGATGTAGAAGTTGATTTCTTAGCATTCTTGATTTTGATCTTGTGATTGGTCCTTGAGGCAATGCCATGGCGCCGTCTTCATTGATGCTTGAAGCTTGCTTGAGTGCATCGACTGGGACCAGCACAAGTTGGTATATAGCTGTGTTTTGTGTTTTGACATGTCAGGCAAAAAATGGTAAATATATTGCACTTACAAGAACAATGGAATCTTATTCATCCCCCCAAAAAACAATGGATTTCCCTTTTAGTGGTTAATTAATTCGTTTGCCTTGTTGCCCATGTTTTCTTTCCTATCAACTTGTGTGTAAAAATGCCGCTTTTTAGGCAATAATTTTGCTAGAAGTTTTTTTGTGGACATTGATTTCGTTTTTCATGATGTTGTTGCCGATGTTATGTGCAAATCACCAATTGTACTTGCCAAAACCCAACACTCTACGGAAAGATGGTACGTATGGATGACTTTACATCTAATAATCTATTTTATTTTCAATCTTTTGTCACCAAGTGTCACTAATCAATAGAGATCACACTTATAATGAGCACTTCAAATCCAAACCAAACCATGCATAAAATTAGTAGACAGCGTTGTTTTTGTCACGGAAATTCATTTAACTGCTTGTTTTTATGGTTAATCCCATGATATATGACGCATTTGACGATGAATGTGTGCTTAGAGAAGTGTTTCTTGATTTACCATTAAAAAAGGAAGTGTTTCTTGATAGAGTTTGTGGATGATCATTGGATTGGAGTATGGTATATTTGGATGGCAAGTAACAAAATGGGGTTTTCATGATCAGGGGACCGGATGGGACTGTCTGTTTGATATTAGCCCGACAAGAGCTTCTTGTTTTTTTTTTTTTTGAGGATCAACAAGAGCTTCTTGTTGACTTAAAGCAATACAACTTGATTTCCCTTTGTGCAGCACTGATTCTGTGTGTACGTTGATAGTTAATGGACCAACCGTAAACTCTCAGGTCCAAATTTGCAATGTCATTATGTTTAGAATAATTGAATTAAGGGTTTTTTTGTCAACTTAATGGGCCCCTCTAATATCTATTCTACTGATATGCCAATGCGACCCAGGGTCACTGGCTGAATTAGGATTGAAGACTAATTTTTTCCAACCCAAAAAAAATTTTAAATCCAACCCATAAAAGCCCCAACCCAGAAAGGGCGAGAACCCTGATACAGCTATATAAGGGTGCAACTGATGGCATAAAAGGAAGAATTTCTATTGTATTGATATAAAACGAGAAATCTAGCCTAAATCAAGGCAGATTTGTGAGTGTTTTTATTGATAATGAAGTTGTTATCACAGGAGAGAAAATGAGAGAGAGGAAGAGAGGTATTCGGGAGAGAGAGCACAATCTGCTCCTCTTACCTAATTTTAAGGTATAAATATTACAATCAATGACTTATTTTTATTGGACAAAAGGGAGTTCCTTATCTCGCCAGGTGTCGTGCTTCTATTCGTAGTCGTGGATTTCGGGTTGATAAGGGTGATAATTTTGGATCGTGGGCCGAGTTCCTTTGGGCCTCACGTTGCCTAGACTTGATGGAATTGGACTTTTTGAGCCCGTTGGGCTATATCATATCATTAGTCCCCAAATGGTTGGGCACTTTGAGCACGAGCATTTGATAGTCGGCGATCCTTTGCGTACTTCCTGCTGGTTGCTTCGGAAGGGTCACTTTAGGCTTTACATTCCTCGATGCGAGTTTCTACAATTCTCCGCCACTAGCTGTTGATAAAGCAATTGGACGTCTTGATCCTTAGTCTCCCTGTCACTTGAATTTGGAGTTCCTACTTTTGAGGTGCTTCCTTTTCGGAGATGGATCATCCTCATAACTTTGCTGTCTCTGGTTCCAGGTCCTCTTGTCAAGCAATAGGCTCTGCTTTCATTGTCTATGTGTGACTGAAATCATGGCATCTACTTGGTTGTTTATGGATTAAGGCTCAATAGGCCTTTACTTCATTCTTCTGGTCCTCCTATTGATGTTCATTTCTCATTAGGTCCTCATGACGTCTTCGCAGTACCCGGCTCTGGTTCCTGGTACTGCTCTCAGCTTCTACCTTCCTGGTATTTTGGTGTAGCTGAAATTCTGGAACTTCTATTTGGTACTTGTAGGGTTTTCACGCTTCTTTTTAAGAGCGTCGCCAATTTCTTGGGCATTTGATCCTTCTTTTCTTCCCAGTTTCTGTGTTCAACCTCAGTTTCAGCTTCTTCCTTTAGCTTCTGTGCTTGGCCTCAGTTTCCAACTTCTGAACTTAGTTTCAGCTCCTGGCATTTTATTTTAGCTCCTCTTAGGTTTCTTGTTGGAAATCATTTAATGTTGCTTCACTAAATCTCCAATTGGGTTTTGATTCCCTTTGGGAAATTGTTGGTTCTTGAATCCTTCATGTCTTCACAAAAGAATTCTCAGACCGTTTCTACTTTTGGAGAGGTTTGGAGCAGTTTCTGGCTTTGCAGGAACTCAAAACAGCCTCTACATTTGTAAGAGTTCCTTTCTAGCCTTAGGCCTTTTGGCTTATTTCAGCATAAATTGCGCTGTCGAGTAAGCTTCGTTTAGCTTATGTTCTTCGAGTGCTTAATGACTTCCTTGTCATTTTCCATACTGCTTCTCGAGCCCCTACATCTGGGTCTTGCCTTTTAGAACCTGGGATTTGAGCTCCTAGTCTTTTCTTTGGAGTATCTCTGGCTTCTATTTAGCTCCTTTTGTGGCTTTTCAATTCCTTATCCGAAGTTCTTGATTGGTCACCATGTGTAGTTCCTGCATGAAGCTTCATTTAGAACTCTAGGGACTCTTTTCCTTTTATGATGGCTTTATTAGCTTCTGAAATCAGCTCCTACATCCTGGATGCCAAAGCTATTTTATTTCTTTTATAATCTTGCTAGCTCCATATTTTGGTTTCTTCCTTTTGAGTACCAGGAGCTCTTTTTTTTTTTTTTTTAAGGCTATTCATGCATTTTTTTTGGGTTTTTCCAACCCACAATTTAGCCTTTATTCTCGGGCACCAACGACCCTTTTCTAGGCAGTTAAGTTTTGGGGAACATCTACCCACGTTCAACTTTTCTGTGGTTTTACAGGTCAATACCCTACGCGTAAGGCCTATGTGCGCCATGAAGCCTTCTTGTGCTTTGCTACCTGCTTGAACTATGCAGGCTTGTTTCTTGTTGAATATGACTTCTTTGCTTGAGTGAGTTTATGGAGAGGTCCTATTCTTTTGGGCAAGCTTTTAGATTTGCTTAAGTACGAGTCCGCCATTTTAGGCCTTAGCCTTCGTATTTGCCTTTTTGCTGTTTATGGCACCTTTATGGCCAGTGCATTTGGGCATTTGCAAAGTCATATGCAATTCATGGGACCTCTATCTTAAACTTCATCCTTTCTCTTCCCTTTGATGAAAGACCTACCATAACTTTCTTTATTAGGAATTTTTGTTCCGCAGTGCTAGTGTCTTTCCGTGAAACGCCCGTGTCCCAATTTATTATTATAAAATAGAATTTAAATATAAAATGACCAAATTGCCCTTATCATTCCCGGGACACGAAAATCATCAACTAAACACCCGTATTCCAAAATATCTAACTAAATTGATTAAAGCATGTGAAAAGACTAAATTGCCATTTCTACCCGAGATACGATACAAATAAGAAAATCCTCATTTAATTACGCAATATGTCATACAATAAGTAATACAATTCGAGTATGCAGCGGAAGACAACTACATAAATAAATATGAATGTAATGCACCCTATGGATCCGCTCCGAGGAGGAAAGCACCGCCACCTGCTGTTATGCACCACTGCTCAAAGAACAATTAACCTGTGACAAGACTGTGAGGGGGTGAGACCAACCACTGTCTCACCACAAACAAATAAACCAATAATATACAATTACAAATCAACTACAAGTACACCGGCATCATGCAACAGCAACCACAATGCACAAACAAGTCACAAAACACAACACAAGTCATTATCAGACTTCAAACCATCACTTATCATTACTTATATTATTATCATTGTTATTAGGATTAAATATTTTATTAGGGCCTCTACTGTGTGCGTCGAGCTCGGTCCCGTCTCATGAGACAACCAGGGCATAAGCCCAATATAAACAGGGCAAGGCCCAATACAATCAGAGAGAGAGAGATAGATAGAGAGAAAGAGGGAGGTAGAAAGGGGGAAGGTAGAAAGAGGAAGGTAGAACCGGTCATAATAGACCCATATGCTAAACCGCATGAAATCCCAAGGGGTATCACTTCCCGCTCGAACCAACCGGTCAACAGCCCCACAGTAGAATTATTATAGTATTTTATTCTCAATTATGCTTAAAGAGTCTCGTGTACCATTACATATGATTGTCCAGGTTTGTGTGGATTTTACATCTTATTCTCAAGTCCGGGCCTCCAGCCCTTAGTCCACCACACGAACCACAAAACTATATATCACGTTATTTAACACACTAAACAAGTCATACTCGACAGGCATATTATACCACACTGGTACACAGTTCACATAATCATGCACACTGCATCAGAGACATCATCAATAAAACACAAGGTGTAAACAAGAACATCCGCAAAACAGGCAAGCATGCATACAACATTCAAGACCAAACAAATAAAACCACTTTATATACCACGACAATTAACCGAGCATTGTAGGCAGTAATGCATACAAAGGTTTATAAGTCCTCACCTGGAATTATTTAGAAGCTAGTGCTCCTTCCGGCTACTCCTCAAGCATTTTCATTGCCTAAGCATAGACACATATATCAAGTAAATGCACTTACAAGTGTGCCATGATGTTGATGCATGCTACGTATACTAAGCATTTAATTATCAGGCAACAATCCTTGTCCTTCTGCGGGGGTATTAAAGGATTAAGGTCCAAACTTACTTATCTGGTTAAAGTACCCTTTTGAAAAGTTAAAGTCATTCCATAACATCAAGTCTTGAGTTAGCCTTTCCAAACACTGTACCCTCACCACCAATTCAAGGTTGGATTTTAAAAAAAATTCAATACAAAATTAATACCGGCCTTTGGATAAATCATTTACTAAAATCAGACTTAGGATCAAATAATAAGGAAGAAGTTTCAAGATCATAGCATAACCATGTGAACAACCAGTAGTAGTTTAAAGGAAGGAATCAAGAATTCATTTCAAAACCCATGTGGAAAACTGAATTCATACAAGTACATATTGGGTCAAGCCTTGAATTCTTCTCATGAATTATTAAAAGAAATCCAGAATTTAAATACAACATTCATAAAGCCCCGCAAGTCTAGATTCAGATTTAATGTTAATCAAATAGCATGTGTGATAATAACTTTTGTTAGGAAACATTCAGGAATAATGTTTAAAGAACCCCATGATTAGAAATTCATGGTTCTATGACGCACACATCATAACTAGCCCATTAGTTGCAGGACAAGAATAAACTTCTTTTATCATAAGCCATGCATCAAAAAAATATTGAAAACAATTTGTGTGCCACGGAGATGCTCAAATGGAGCAAGGGTTCTAAAACATGTATCTACAAGTGCCAACTCACAAGTAAAATATAATGACGAGGAAAACCAACTGTTAAATTCATAATGAACCCATCTAAAACGCACCACTGTGCACTTGACACAATTTACACAACGTCAATGTTGCTTCCCAAAGAATTATTTTGTCAAAATGACCGTAAGTGGCAAACACATGTGTTCTGTCCAATTAACATGGTCAAGACAAATAGGCATGTTTTATTAATTAGTGACCGACTCACAAACAACAAGATAAACACGTCTTGTGAAAAGTTTATACTAACGTATTTACATGTCAATATATATATAAGATGAACCGTTGTTATTATATAGTACTAAATTTGTTGACACCACAATCAACCCAGTTCAAAATCTTAAGAGCTTACCGAGTAATGAATCCTATGAGCCACCAATAGCTTGAATCCCGAGACCAAATCCAAGGCCAACCCAATCGCACCCACCAACATCAACTCAACACCAATCCCGTGCCATTCAATCCAAAAAGAATCCGATTATACATTAATCATAAAAGTGGCATGGGAAAAAAAGGACAAGGAAGGTAAGAGGAAAAAGGAAGGGTCACACTACCCAGTGTCTTACCGGAGCAGTATCGCGACCTCCACCTCTGCAGCACGATTTATACACATGTGAGACTGAGTTGGCCCTTGCTTCTTCCTATGCTGAGCCTCTCGTCTTCTCCTTGATGGTGGCAGCCGTTTGGTGGTTTGTTCAGGGAAAGGGAAAGGAAAGTGGAAGAGAGAAGGTCAAAAAAAGAAGCAGCCAAAACGGGAGAGAAGAGAAAAGAAAAAGAGAGGAGAGAGAGGGAAAAAGATGCTTATATACTCAGGTAGGGCAGAGCAAAAATCCCGAGCCGACCCTACCGACCCGCTACCGACCGACGTCGGCTCGGTAGATGGCGGTAGATATGTCCCTGGAAGCATGGTCGGCTCGGCTTCAAACCGCCCCGCAGGATCGTCGGTAGGAATGCGTGTGGGTGTCGGTCGGTATGTCGGAAGCCGAGCCGACCGCGGTTGAACCCTCACCCTTAACCCTAGATATAAATACTCTAATTACACACACTTACCATTACTCCCTCTCTCTCTCGTCGACCAGCCGCCCGCCCCTCCCTCCTCTCTCTCTCTCTCTCTCTCTCTCCCTCTCAACCCTAATCGACCATCGACCATTGACCGTCTGCTCTCCTCCAAGTCTCCCACCTCTCTCTCAAAATCCTCTCTGTCTGCCATCGCCCACCGCAAGCAAAGATGTTAAATCATCTCCCACCCTAATCGGCCATCATCGCCTCCTCCGTCTTCAACCCTGTCGCCTTCCGTCGTCTTCGCCTCCCGTCGCCTTCAATCGTCTCCTTAAATCAACCCCAGAGGTGAGTTTTCTTTGTTTCCTTTCTCTTTTCTCCGTCTTCGATTTCTTCTTCTCCACCCTCTCTCTGTCGAAAATCCCCAATTCAATACCCTAATTCTTCAAACCATCAATTAACTTTTAGTTTAAGTTTAATTGATAATATAAATACTAATTTCCCTCCTTCTCTTGTATTTTGCAGGTTAAAAGGCTTCATGTTTGCGATTTGAAAGGATTTGAAGGGAATCAAGGAATCGACAAAGGTCTGTTCTCTTCTCCGTCTTTGATTTCTTCTTCTGTGTCTTCGATTTCTTCTTCTCTACCCTCTCTCTGTCGATTTCTGTGAAGGAATAGAAAATCCCCAATTCAAAACCCTAATCCTTCAAACGATCAATTAACTTTTAGTTTGAGTTTAATTGATAGTATAAATACTAATTTCCCTCCTTCTCTTGTATTTTGCAGGTTAAAAGGCTTCATGTTTGCGATTTGAAAGGATTTGAAGGGAATCAAGGGATCGGCAAAGGTTTGTTCTCTTCTCCGTCTTTGATTTCTTCTTCTGTGTCTTCGATTTCTTCTTCTCTACCCTCTCTATGTCTTCGATTTCTTCTTAATTTTCTGTTGTTATATAACAATTCCGATTTCTTTCTTAGTCCTTACTATAAAACTTTCATGTACTGTAGGTTTTACAAATCTAATGGCTACACCTAATGAGATGCAAGTTCAACCTCCATTGCCATCCATTGGAGCTGAAGTAGCTCAAGGCAATGAAGGTCAAACTAATATGGCAGCAAAGAGGGAGAACACAGATGCAGTGCAGCCTCGCAATCCCAAAAGATCGAGAGTGTGGGAGCACTTTATGAAGTGTGAAACTGATGATGGCGATGTGATAGCTAAATGCCTTCGATGTGCGCAGGAGTTAAAAGCTCATCCAAAGAGGAATGGTACATCTGGTATGTTGGGCCATTTAGAAAGATGTTTGAAGAATACTTTTCTTGATGAATGCCATCAAACTGTATTAGGCAATAAAGTAGGGGATGATGGAAAGAAATCTTTGTCTGCGTATAAGTATGATCAGGATGCAATTAGGAAAACACTTGCTCGAATGATAGTTGTAGACGAATTACCTTTCAGATTTGTAGAGGGTAAGGGGTTTCAGCAACTGATGTCAGTTTCTTGTCCTAGGTTTAGGATTCCATCTAGATGGACAGTGTCTAGAGATTGCTTGCAACTTTACCTAGATGAGAAGAAAGCCTTAAAGTCATATCTGAAAGCTAATTGTGATAGAGTTAGCCTCACAACTGATACTTGGACATCAATCCAGCGCATTAATTACATGTGCCTCACTGCACATTTCATTGATAGGAAATGGAAATTGAAAAAAATGATTCTGAATTTTTGTCCCATTACTAGTCATAGGGGGGAGAAAATTGCTGCTGCTGTTGAAAGGTGTTTAACTCAGTGGGGAATTAATGGTGTGTTTACTGTGACTGTAGATAATGCATCATCAAATGATAAGGCATTAGAGGGTTTGCAAAAGAGGTTAAGCAAGTGTAAGGGAAGCATTTTAGAAGGTAGATACATGCATATGAGGTGTATGGCTCACATAATTAATTTGATTGTTAATGATGGACTGAAAGCAGCAGGAAAGTCTGTTTATAGGGTTCGTAGGGTTGCCAGATATGTGAGGGCATCTCCGGCAAGGTTAGACAAGTTTAGGGAGTGTGTCAAGATTGAGAAATTATCATCAAAGGCTTTGCTGTCATTAGATGTCCCAACTAGGTGGAATTCAACCTACATGATGTTAGAAACTACATGCAAGTTTGATGGTGTTTTTGATAGATATCCTGATGTAGATGACAATTTTAGGGATGAAATGGAATCTGCTGAGAAAAATATAGCTGCTGATTGGCCTGGATTACCCACTGTTGATGATTGGGTTAGAGTTAGAAAGTTGTGCAAGTGTCTCAAAAACTTTTGCAATCTGACCAAGTTTGTTTCTGGTTCGTCTTANTTTTTCCTTCTTCACGTGCCTTCCTCGCCTCCTCCGCTGGTGGCGGCGTTCCATGTTGCCTTGACTCCGCCGAGCGGAGCTCTTCTCTGGTGCTACTTGTAATAGTGGCTGTCTCGTCAGTGTATTTGGCCGTCAAAGGTTTCTTCCCTCCTTGATGGCAAGGCAGCGGCACCACCACACGATTGCTTCCTTTTAGTCTACGATTGTTTGGGTTTTGCTTGGATCCGCTCCTCCATTCAGATCTCGGCGACGACACCGCTCATTTGTCAAATCTCTCGTCTTCGACCACCATCTGGCAACAACACTACGAGATCTGCTTCACGGCAACAGCTTCCTTTCCGACTCTCCCGTAACGCACGTGGTGGGATGAGTCTTCGAGCACTGTCAGGTCTTTCCTACCACCCCCTGCAACGTTGAGAGCCCTCCCGGTTCGGCTCTAAGTGCTTCTCGTTCCAGCTGCTCGTTATGTTCCTCGATTTGCCGTTTCCCGGCAGCAAAGCTGACGGGTGTGTTTTCCTCCACCATGGATTTCTGGTTTGAGTGTTCTCTCTGCCTCTGGTTTTGCTTGCCTCCTCGGGCTTCTGGTTTGGATTTCTTGTTGTACTTTTTGGTTTATTTTTTTCTACGATCTGCAAGCATTTAGTGATAAAAACGCAATTAGTTAGTTGCTAGAACATATTTACCTTTGAATAACTATATGAATTTGTTGGATTTGTTAGATCTGCTTGATTTGTGGATGGATCTGTTGATGGATGAACTGCTTGTGTGTTCTTAAACGTTGGCGCTTGAATTTTTCGTTGGATTTGTCTGGCTTTGTTGTTTGATTGTTGGCCGTGATTTATCGTTCCCGGCAACGGAACCAATGATATAAAATGAGAAATCTGGCCCAAATCAGGCTAGATTTGTGAGTGCTTTTATTGATAATGAAGTTGTTATTATAGGAGAGAAAATGAGAGAGAGGAAGAGAGTTATTTGGGAGAGAGCACAATCTGCCCCTCTTACCTAATTTTAGGGTATAAATATTATAATCAATAACTTATTTCCATCGGACAAAAGGGAGTTCCTTATCTTGCCAGGTGTCGCGACTTCTATTCGTAGTCGTGGATTTCGGGTTGATTAGGGTGATAATTTTGGATCGTGGGCCAAGTTCCTTTGGGCCTCGAGTTGCCTGGACTTGATGGAATTGGACTTTTTGAGCCCGTTGGGCTATATCATATCATGTATCTATGCAATTCCAACCACAACAGTGACCCAATATATACAATGGTGGTGAAGGTGCGTTATGCCTGTGTACACAATACTATAAGTAGAGCCTACAACAACTCAAATGCTCAAAACTCAAAACAACCCACTCGCAGAATTATCTAGCATACATGACTCTCGGGTTTTACTCATATCAAGCGAAACAACATCCTTAACGTTAGCATCAAAAAACAACGTCATCCTTAACTGACAAGGCTGATAGAGAGCGCATTAGTGTAGAGTGGCAAGGATCACCGCATAGGCAAACACTTCATTCATTTAAAACAACAACCGCAGTGGTAATATGAAGAACAGGATAATTAAGTACTGTTGAAACGGAACGACTCAAAATCAAAATCAGCTCAAGGAAATTCTTTAAACTATAGTACTGCAACCATTAAAGAACAATCCAGATCCAAATAGCAGCGTATGGGAAAAAAAGCAAGGCCTGATCGATAAATAAAAGGAAACTTGTCAAATGTAATTAAGAAGTCACTCCGTCTTGTTCGAAAGAGCGTTCTCCAAGTCTTTTTAGATGCTAATGCTTCACACTCTGCATCTCTGCTTTCAGACTCTTTGATCTCTTATTTTCCAAAACAAGTAAAGAGAGAATTCTTCATGCGAACGAGGATGCCAGCTGCTCTAATCACTTCAGGGTCATCTTCAACAACTACAGGAACTTGGTCCTCGAGGTTATCTTGGTCATGGTCAGCAGGAAGTTGTTGGTTCGGGTCAGCATTATGTGGGTCAACGTTCTCCTCAGCTTCTAGTTTCTGGAGGAGAATTCCAGCAGATTCTCCCTCGCTCTTCAAGATATAAACCTTCATTTTTTGGGGGTTTTGATTACCGATGTATTCGAACAGCACTATGTCGTCCCGGCTAATAGGGTTATGTTTTAGGAAATTTTTCCAACCTCCACGTAGTGTAGCCTGGTTAACTTCCCCCCCTTGTTTCAGATAAACATTATACCTGACATTCCAGAAGTGTGCATGAGAAAGTGCATTCTCCATTCTTATTTCCTGTTTATTAATCTTTAGAGGAGCAATCCCGTCAGCGAAGTCGTGTGGGACGTTCTGCAAGGGCAAAGGTAACGTAATGTGAGATAAACTGGATAGGTGTTAAGCGTCCTATCAGTTTTGTCTAAGGTGCTCTGTTTTGTAATACTATAGAAGCCTTGCTAGCTTCCTGGGTTGCCTGCAACCCTCTAAACTCCTGTTAGCCTATATATGGCGTATATATATATATAAACAAAAGATGAAAATAAACAGCAATTTATTTACCACTTTCTCTAATATTTCCCAACCCTCCTTACTGAAATACGTCCTTGCTCCCAAATACCTCCTTGCTCCCAATATTTGTTCAATCCGACTAACAGTGTCTTGAAAGCCCTGCCGATTGAATGTGAAAAAATCAAAAGAGAAGAAATACTGTTAACGAAACCAAAATAATGATCGTCTAGTTAACTCCTTATTATTATTATTATTATTATTATTATTATTATTATTATTATTATTAT